>JAOBYG010086990.1:0-11426 GCA_025403545.1 Epizoanthus stellaris
CACCGACTCTCATACACTCTCACTGACTCTCATGCACTCTCACTGACTGTCATGCACTCTCACTGACTCCCATGCACTCTCACCGACTCTCATGCACTCTCACTGACTCTCATGCACTCTCACCGACTCTCATGCACTCTCACCGCCTCTCATGCGCTCTCACCGACTCTCATGCGCTCTCACCGACTCTCATGCACTCTCGCCGACTCTCATGCACTCTCACCGACTCTCATGCACTCTCACCGACTCTCATGCACTCTCACCGACTCTCATGCACTCTCACCGATTCTCATGCACTCTCACCGACTCTCGTGTACTCTCAACAAGTTTGAACATGTTCAAATTTTGATGAGAGTCAATGAGAGTTTTTGTTTGTTTGTTTTGCGAATCTTGTCAATGTTCATCTACTCTCATCCTCGTTGACCGCGTGCATGATAGTTGATCAAACTCTCGTCCAACTCTCATCACTCGACTCTCATACAACTCTCATTCTCGTTTGATCCGGCCTTAACATACATACATACAGTAAAATGAAAAGACTTGCAACATAACATAGCGGGTATAGTGTAGTGTTTCAAACATACCGTTTCGTTTTAATGTATCGCTCTTTTAATGTGTTTTTCAGCCGGACGATGCGCGTTTCTAAACCTTCTGTATGCCTTCTGTAAGAACGTCTCAATCTCCTTGGCAGTCGGCACTTTGAGTCTCGGCTTCGGTTCTATTTCATCCCCACTGGCTGGTGCAAAGTCTTTGGGTTTTCGCTCAGATTTGGAGAACAAATGCTTTGGTCGACTGATATCGTCCAGCTCGCGGCCAATTCTGAACCAAGATTCAACCCCTGGTAGAAATATTGCAGTGAAAAATACCACAAAGCAAAGGGTCCTAGCCGTGCTTGAGTTCATTCTGTGCCTGTAAAATATTTATCAGTAACAAATCGTTAGCTTGAGACATTTGATATTGTAAACTAGAAGACAAACAAATTCAATGTTTTAATAATATAAATGATTTAACATAAGACCATTGGCTGTGAATATAAGTCGTACAATTTCATTTTGCGCAAGTAAGAGAAAACAAAAAAAACAAGAAAATAGCAGTGGAATCAGCGAACCGCGAACTGACTTTGCATTTCAGCATCGTTCATGCAGGGGAGCTTATAGATAGTTGTATATATCAGGCTTTTAGAATTAGAATTCGGTGTGAGCTTTTGGAATTCGCTGTGAGCTTTTGGAATTCGGTGTGAGCTTTTGGAATTCGGTGTGGGCTTTTGGAATTCGGTGTGAGCTTTTGGAATTCGGTGTGAGCTTTTGGAATTCGGTGTGGGCTTTTGGAATTCGCTGTGAGCTTTTGGAATTCGCTGTGAGCTTTTGGTATTCGCTGTGGGCTTTTGGAATTCGGTGCCGTTTACTTGTGGGACACCGTAATATTCTGGTGCCACATTTATACCTAACGGTTATCTCATGCTAGAACTAAGAGAAACATTTTAAGAGAAATATGCCACTGATATAAAGAAATGCAACCTCGCTCCCGCTTCCTCGCGGGGAAGGCCGAAAGTGAAAAGAGCCTGGAAACGCAGTTGAAAGAAATGTATTCTGGGTACCAGAAGTTAACTCGCTCCAGATCCCAACAGCATCAAAGGTGCTAACGAAGTGTGGGGCAGCTGGTTTGGAGCAAGTTACCTCAGGTACCCAGGTAAAAGATATTGCGTGGGCAAGATAAAAACTAAAAGAAACACAAGTATACTACAAAGATAGAAATGGCCGCTTCTATCTACGAAGCTGTGACAAAACAAATTGGAAGTCCAAGAGCCCTCGAGAAGCAAGAGAAACGGCAGTTGGTACCGATGCGTGTTCCGTTTATGCTCGTTCTCTTGAGCTGCCTGACACGCGCATGTAGCCGTGTTCTGTTGCTCAGTTATTTGGCCCGCATGTCATGACGCCTTGTATGCCTCTTATTCTGTTTGTTATGAGATCTCAGTGACGTTACCATATAATATTTGAGGCAAAGAAAATTGCTTCTACTAAATATATATTAATTTAGTACATGATCCAGTGAGCCGGAAAATAATTGTATATTGCCTAACCTGTTTTTAACATGGATTATTCACGATCATTAGCTGCAAAACAAATAGTATAGCGCCCTTATATCAAAACGGCTAAGACTATTAATTAATAAGCTCTTGAAGCCCAGTTTCGAGAAAATGTAGAAATTTCATGTATCTGTCATAAAGACTAAAAGAGTTGTTGAAAAGAAGTATATAAATGATTCTCTGAACTGTGATAAAATCAGCGTTTAAAAGTGTCAATCAGAAAATATACTAACATCCATTTGATATGTAACAGTGTAGTTTAGTGCTGATCAAGAAATCAAACAATGCCTTACTCCTCGAACATCAGAGTAGCTGGTTCCTTCATGGTTATTAAATATTAACCCTTGAATACTTAATTTTTAATTTGCCCAAACTTACTCAAAGTTACATTTTCTTCAATTTAAACAGTCTATCTCCCCCGCCAACTCGTTTCTTCCAACATGCTTCAAAATAGTTATCTACAAATATGGATATCTTTATCAGCCATAGTAGCACATGCCTATATAGTGAAATATCGAAACTCCAAGCTCAAAGCCAGGACTCCATTAAAATCGAGCTGAAATAATTCCCCTTTTAAAAAAGCAATCAGTTAGTCACAGAAGTTAACAGCTCTAGCTATAAGTTTATAATGTAGAAATGGAATGAAATCCAGGTGAAATGTTGCTGTAAGAAAAAAGGACAGCAGTACATATGCGAATAAATAGAGAGAAACGGCCAAAAACGTCAGACTCCAAGCTATTAAGTTATACGTACCATAAATAAGAAAGCGATCAGATGGAAGGAGTGACGCCTTTTATCTTTGAATCTTTTACTAAGTTACCCAGTTTACTAAGTTATAAAAGAAGCAATTTGATAAAATGTTTGATTGAAAAGAAAAGAAAAACCACTGATAAATATTGAATTACAAACGATAATGGTTCTTTAACAGAGAACGTGAAGATGTTGAGTTAAATATGTACGGACATAAAGCGATGGACACAACTCAACTTAACCAACAAGCTTTCTTATTTTTTAAAATGGAAAATCTAGTATGTTTTATAAGGCCATCTTTGCATAATTTGTGAACCTATCCCAAAGCAATTTATTGTATTAACAAATTAAGAAACCTTATCAAGTTTCAGTTAAGATCTTTGAAAACGTTCTCAAAAGTACTAATGTAGCGATTTGTTTCGTCATTACTCATACAAAACGTTAACCATTTTTAATATTATCAAAATCTATTTCTTCTTACCAATTTAATAAAATAGTTTTAAACACAGTGTAGCAGTCGAGTACCAAAGTCCAAAGAATAAAAAAGACAAGTAGAATTATGAGCAGGTCCTTATAGAAGAAGGGTACAAGGGTTTAAAGATAATTCAGATACTTACTTAGCAAGAGAAGAAAAATTCGTCCTTCCAGCAATTTTGCCAACCTAAGGCAGTTTCGATTCGAATCTGTTATGCATCAAACAGGGTTTTGATTGCTTTTTATTCTAAACTGTCGGACCTGACAGTGCCCTTGTCAAAGTAAACTTATTCCAGTAATTAATAACCTTTTCTACAACGTCAGTACTTTGCCTTTGTTATAAATTTCCTTTTCCTCCCCCCGCACATGACTAAAACCATCAATAAACCATTTGTTCTTTATTCGGCTTTAAAAGCATCTAAAATAAATAAATCTACAATTAAATTTTAGCAACGACTTTCACGGAATTTGGAAATACACCATTGTTGCTAGAAAGTCGAAGAAAGCGAGGAGATTAGAATGATAAAACTTTATTTCGAATGTGTCATCAAATGAACATTACTCGTTAATTTAATTAGAAACGTTCCCTCAAGTTCGCTAATTTGTCATCTTTACAAAGTTATTATTACTTTTTCCATATTGATAGTTCGCCAACACTTCTGCATTATTGATCCAAACCTCCACAGAAATTCAAATTGAAAATGCTAGTTTCGGATTCTTTCGTTCAATGTTTATCAACTTTCACAACGAGTTTATGCATCTGAAATAAAAGCACAAGTTATTTGCTTTATGTACTCAAAGCAATATCCGGCATCTTTGATTCTTACAGACTTGTTCAATTAAGTGTGCACACAACCATCTTGTAGCGAGATTTTTAAAAGTAATGAACTCTCTTATAATAGAGAGCTATAAATTGTCATCACAAATCCTATTATCAGAACGTTATTATTTCTTTAGCAGGATATTCATTAAAAGTTTTATTTTTCCGTGGTTTGCAGCATTTGTTTCAGTCGTTCAGAACTCTGCAATCTATAAACTAAGTAATCTATAATCGTAACTCACACCGAAAGAAAAGTTCGAAAACGAATGTGTAGATTCTGTCTTCCAGAAAAAAAATGTATTTTTGGTAAATATACACGTATTGTTGTGTTAAAACGTTATATCAGCAAATAGCGAAAGTTTGTCACAGTTGCCAAACAAAAATACACAACTGTTCGTTTGTATATTGGAGAAAGCTGTAAATTGTGAATACCGACTGAAAATTATAATTTTTGCCTTGGGATATTATTGTTATTGAAGGAGAACTTTATAACTTGAATTTTTTTAAGGGTAAAGCCGACAAGTTTTGCTCTTTTTCATTTCCCACCCAAAATAACAAAATATTGGGCCGACTCGCATGTTATGATTGATGTGTCAAAACAGCATTAAGTGTTAATCAATTATCGTCCTTCAAAGCATAACACTTTCCCAATGCCACTTGCTGAGATTGCAATAAATACACAAGCCAGAAATGTTGATTGCTACTGTTAGATGGCGCTAACACGTAGTGTTCTGTGTTCATTCTTCTCAGCTCTTGTCCTATACTTCTTGCCGAGCTAAAGAAACAAATGGCAATAAAAGTGCAAGCCAGAAATAGATGTTTGCCACTGTTTAGATAGCATTAACGCACAGAGTTCTGAGCTCGTTCTTTTAATATTTATTCACTTTAATTTCTACATAAACCTTAAGACTTCCACTAATTAGTTCAGTTCAGAAATGATATCTCGCGTGCCCGTTTTAAATAAAGAATTTTAAGTTTACAGTAAAGCAGTGATACTTCAAATGCTATAAGCCAAATCTTGCAAAATTGGCACGAACGAAGTTGACCATACAAAGACCTGTGGGTATTACGAATCGAGCTAACTTTCTGTTATAGTAACAGGTGAGCAGGATTTTGTGTCATCACGCCAAGTAAAAAGATTTTCGTTGCGTGAGATTAGTTATTTCTAGTCCAAACGTTCTGCAAATGCAGACAACTTTCATCTATACTATAGCATTTTTAAAAGACTAGAATACAACGTAATTCGTTTTCATGATTAGGAAAACTAGTACGGAACAGCATTTCAACTATCATTTGTTCCTTGAGGTATTTAAGAAGAAACTGAAATAAATTTTAACAATACTTCGCAAGGAAAATGAATATGATGACGTCCATAAAATCATGCAGATAGTCTCCAAACCATTTAAATTTTTCTTACAACTTCACGTTTCGCCTGCACATATTATTAGCCGATAGTCTCCTCTTTTTCACTTTCTTCTCTCCACCTCGATTAACATTTACTACTTGCGGGTGAGAATACTGATGAGACTCGGTTATTTTGAGTTCAAATGTATTACAATAAAGTTAAAGTTGAAGGTGAAAGTTGCAGTTTTACAACCACTAAGGTCTGCTGGATCATCACATTGATATTTGACCTCTCCTTATTTTGCGAAAATACTGACCCACGCAGAAACATAAAGGAAGAACTGAATTCCCCGAAGTTATAAATCATTGACGGCATGGGATGAAACAAGCTTACAATTTATGAATACAATATTCGTTTGTTTTGAGTTACGTGTTTCCTGAACTGGCTGTGCTTAAAGGAAAACAAACCACTCTAATGAAAGTGGCTAAATTGCATAGTGCTATAGGTTTCAGGACAACGGACTGAAGTGGAGCGATAAGTGAAAAGCTAGCAGCTGACGTTACATGCAAACTGAACTACTCAAAAATAACAACAGCGATACCTCTTCCACACATTTGCTATTCTCAGTTACCTCTTTTTAGCGATTTTGTTCAAAGTCTGCCAACGTATATATAAAATAAACATACTAAAACTTAGAACTCTAGTACTCAAAATGGTTCATTCCAAATATAGCTCACTGAATCATAAAAGCATCCTGTAGTTTGTTGTATTTTCACACGCGAACAACTTGAAAACACCTCGAGTCTTTCAGCAAAAATTCGCACAAGTATTAAAAGGAGATTTTCACAGTGTGGAAAATCAGTGAATGAAACATATGCTGTAAAGGAATGCAAGAAAGCGGGAAAAGACGAGAGAGAATAATGACAGGAGACAAAGAGAGACAGAGACGTACTGACGGACAATCAGACAGAAAGTGACAGATAGACAGAGATTTGAAACTAGAACTTACCTGGTCAAAATTATCTTGTTAGTTATTTCCAAATTGATGATGAGAACATGTCTTCTGAGATGGAAACATCTGTTTCAGAACAAGCTAGAACAGATTATCTGATAATTACGTGAAGATTTATAAAACATTTTGAATAAACCCCCCCAAACCACGGATAACTGTCATTACTAGCTAATCAACTATCACAACATTTACTTGGCATTTGTCATCAACACTTAACTGTATAGCTATCGAGACGCTTTAGACTTTCGATCGCCATAAGAGTGCTCCGTCAAAATAGCCTCGGGAAGCTTACAAACCGCCTTGTCTGCGGTATTAAATAGAAATAGGTACTAATCACTGTCTGAGGTTTTCTTAATAATACAAATACGTTAGAACTGTAAACACGAAAAGCAAAGATAGTCTCCGTATTTTTTAGTGAGTCTGGCGGGCGGATTTGCCCCCATGGTCTAATGGGCAAAATTTTCACAGGCAAACTTTTCACACAAACTAAACTCGGCCAAACACAAATATAGGATAATTATTTCACAAGATGCAATATGCGACATATGCAGATATCTTAAATTGATGAACATCCAGTGAGCGAAGCAATGGTATCAAACGAGTGTTTTGTTACTGCGTGGGAATGGAAGAGTTTGCCAGTTTTATGGCCCTTTGTATATGTACTGAATTCGTGACTGTTGGGACGATAGCCTTCTCTGGGTATTAGGGAATACGCACTGATTTTGAAGTAATACCCAAATCAGAGTTAACTTAACTGAACGTGAAATTATAGTACTTTCGGCCAAGGACTTTCAAGGACATTTTCCACGGACCTAATGCTGGGCAGCAAGATTGGAAATTGACACTCGAGGCACAAAGTGCCAAGGAATTTAGCATTTTGATGTCTTTTAGAGTCATGTCCTATTTCAACACATTCAATATTAAGTTTATTTGACTCTATAAAATGGCTGGGGGTAACTGATACACTTTCAAGTCCTTGAATTTTTGTTTTCAAAATAAAGCATTTTCAAAATACCCTGTCAAATGAAGTCTTGCTCCTATATGTTAATTAATTAAAGTCGGCTTTCTTGAACACTGTTGGCTTTTAGAGTGAAATGATGGGACATCCCTGGAACCAAAACCCACGGCAGTTTGGACTCAGTTAATCAATATCGCGCGTGCGTTTAGACAAGGATACTAAGATCCCATTTACACTGAAAACACTCGAGCTATCTCAGAGTACTTCCGGATCACTCGGAGCCATCTAACTAAACGTGTGGGAACAGCACAAATTATCTGGGAGTACTCCCAGAGTACTCTAAGTTAGATCACTCGTGAGAGGTAGTCTCGGAGTAGTCCCGGAGTACTCCCGACTCACACGATTTGTAGTGTGAATGAATCACGCAAGTGTGAACGCAATCTCGGAGTAGTCGAGTGAATCTCGGACAACTGAAAATATACTCGTGTGAACGTATTCTCGGGAATGACCCGGGAATACTCCGAGATAACTCTTGCTAGTGTATAAAGTGGGGTCTTAGTCAATGGGTCATGAGTCATGAGTCAATTTGTTTCTAAAAAAAATAATTAATTTGAAACCAGGGCTATGGAGAAAGCAATACTTCTGCTGTACTGACTTCCTCAGCAATATGAACTATGAAGTGCAATTAGAAATGTTGTCGATGTTCCGGTCAGTATAATTGCAGACCACAGACCGCAAACTTGAATAACGTTGCGAATTTCACGAGAAAGGATTACTGCAAGCCTGCACGTTTCTGAACTACGTGGAAAATTGGGCTAGAATTCCTAAACTTCAAGAGGATATGAGGCTTTGAGGTCAGTTCGTTCGAATCAGTTGTTTGTGAACATTGGTTTATGAAGACAATTTCGTCGTCTGCCGGTTTACAATCACGCGCGCATCAAAAGTAACCAGTAGTTGGCGAAATTACTAGGAAGCTGGTTCATGAATGAAGACTAAGATATTTTTATCACTTTTCAGAAACTGTGAAATGAGAGGTTTCATGTCGATTCCTGTCTCGGAAACTTTTTATATTTGCTGTCATTTTCTTCTGCATATTGTTGGCTTCAGTCCTGTTTTCTGGTGTGTGTTTTTTTCTCCGAGCCAGTATGAATTATTCGAAGTATCAGTACAAATATTAGCCCTATATGGTTACTGTAATTTGCGGAACGAAACGAAACGAAATGATGCAAAATTCTGTATTTTGCGAAACGAGCTCTACAAAGAACTTTAGCGCTCGTTTACGGCATATAAAACAAAACAAAGAGCTTTATTAGAATAAACTCGTTGAGTTGTTTCCAGCAAGTTACAAAAGGTAGGATTGTATAATAAATAAAATCACAACAAACAAAAGTAACTAAATAATAAGAATGGGAAATAAGAATACTTATTGTAATAATTCGGACTATCGACTCTATATATCTATCTATGTATTTATTTAATGATTAAATTGAGCTTTTTATGTAAATGAGTTGAAGATTTTCTCTATTTTTAACAGATAGTGAGAGGTAATGTCAATAACTGATCAGTCTGATATGCTTATTAAATATGTAAACAGTGTTTTCTTCTCAAATATTTGAAAATTAGAATTGATTTGAAAAAGATCTGACAAAAATGAATTTCGTATTTGCAAGAAGTCGTTGTGGGGACAAATCATACAATAATGAAATTCATCACCAATATCACCATTGTTACAAATAATACATAGTCGTTTTTTCTAGCAATATTAATGTATCTACCAGACTCAATCGGAAAATTGTGTGCTGAAAGTCGAACTTTTGTAACTGCTGTTCTTTTTGTAAAATGTTTTATCTGTGCTAGGTAAGGTTCGCATAAATTATTTTGTTTAATTTCTTTATATATGGTTAATTTCTTATTAAAATGCAATGAAGATTTAAATTTATCATTTCATATATGTCTACGCGGCAGGCTTAGTTATTTATAACAATTCATCAACAGCCGTCAGAATCATTTTCTGAACCGCGAGAGTAGGAAACTTCAAAACTGGAGCTGAGGCTCACTGATCTTCAACACAAAAACTGTATTTTGCGAAACGAGTTCTACAAATAACTTTAGTGCTCGTTTACGGAATATATGTTTTTGGCAGGGTCAGTTATTTTTGACAATTCATCAACAGCTGTCAGAATCATTAACTGAACCGCGAAAACAGGAAACTTCAAAACCGCCCTCGAATAAGCGCCGCACCCTCAACAACAACGCGGCGCTTATTCGAAGCATTTGAGCTCTAGAGCGGCGCTTATTCGAACAGTGTCAAAGCAAAAATGAAAAACGATACGACTTGTCTCAGACCAACAGCGGAAATGTATTCTCTATAGTGAACAATTGAAGAAGAAAGTGTAGTTGACTCTTTGCATGACACGAGTTTTGTTGATGTTGTTGTTATCGTTTTAAGAATTAAAAAGCTGTTGTGTTTTTATTAAAAAATGGTTTTTTTAATAATGAGATTTAATAAAAAAGTCCAAAAATTTAATAAGCGCCGCGGCGCTTATTCGAGTAAATACGGTATATATAACAACTCATCAACAACCGTCAGAATCATTTTCTGAACCGCGAAAAACAGGAAACTTCAAAACCGGAGCTAAGGCTCACTGATCTTTAACACAAAAACTGTATTTTGCGAAACGAGTTCTACAAAGAACTTTAGCGCTCGTTTACAGCATATATGTATTACTTATGTCATATATATCCTACTGATGATCAGTTACTGTTTTAATATTTATGTTCAGGAATGTTTTGTTTGTCTATCTGTACAATTCACATTTGGCAGGCTTAGTTATATATCACAAGGCATCAACAGCCGCCAGTATCAATTTCTGAACTTTAAAAACAAGAAACTTCAAAACCGTAACTGGGGCTTCTCTTACAAGATTCTATGTTGCGAAACGAGTTCTAGAAAGATATAAATTCATTAAATTATGTTATGAGCCGGAGGTGGGGGAGGTGGTGGCAGAAGAGGGACATTTTAATTTTAGGGATTGATAATTTGTATGCTAGCGAGGACAGTTTACCGGAAGGTGTAAACTTTTTTTTTATGTAAACGTTTTTGATGTAAACTTTTTTTGATGTAAACTTTTTTTCTTTTTTGATGTAGATTTTTTTTTATGCAAACTTTTTTTGATGTAAACTTTTTTGATGTAAACTTTTTTGATATAAACTTTTTTTGACGTAAACTTTTTTTAATGTAAACTTTTTTTGATGTAACCATTTTTGATATAAACTTTTTTTGATTTTAAGTGTTTTTGATATAAACTTCCGGTTGTGATATAACGATTTATATGCGTTGTTTACAGTTTTAAATGTCATCTGTGCGATACAGAGTATATCGGTCACACCTACCGCCACCTTCATCGACGCATCGAAGAACACAGGTCATCTGCCATTGGTAAACACCTCAAAGAGAAGCATGGAGTGACGATCCCTGACCTTACCGACAAGTTTTCTGTCCTGAAGAAGTGCCAGGGAAAACTGGAATGTCTCATCTACGAAATGCTCTTCATCCGTGAAAGGAAACCGGCACTGAACACACAATCTGACTCTGTTCGCGTTAAAGTCTTGTTTGACATTTCAATGCATGCTCAACACCTCCAAAACCATAATTAACTCTGAATAATTAACTCCGAACTGTGAACACTTTATAACTTATTTGGCATACAACTATTTCACACTTTTCACATTTTCTGGGATATATTAGTTCTAAACAAACAGTTATCATACACTTGAACATGATGTCAGCTGGGACATCGAAACGTCATTTTTGTATCGCTTATTTCTATTATCAAATGAATAATCAAGTGAACCAGGAATATCTACAGCCAGTGTACAATACAAGTTTGAAGTACATATATAATACGTAAATTAATCAGACAGCTATTTTAACGTTAAAACAGATTGTATCATCACAGCCTGCCCAAGCTCTCGATGTGA
>JAOBYG010087101.1:0-11426 GCA_025403545.1 Epizoanthus stellaris
GTTTCCCTCGGTCGGTGAAGTCCAGTTGATGTCACACTTTAATCACCGGCCAGCCATCGGCGTCACCGAGAAAAAGGAGACTGAAGATGAAGTTGAAGAAATTGGGGTAATATTTACACGCCCTGTCACAATCAGGGCAGAAATTCACTTCAAGTATCTGGGGAACCATCTCTTTTGAACCTAAAACACAAAGTTGCACATAATTACTAAATTGTCCTATTTGTAACTTAATTAGCGCAAATTTCAGCTATTGCGGTGTAGTAAAGGCATAGGCATGAGTCAGTGAATTTGAGCAGCGCTTTCGTTATCGATAAGTCAACAGTGCTAGGGGTAGGGTTAGTAATTACCCCTGCATATAGAAATCGAACCACCTCTATCAAATATTTATCTTTTATACCTGCCTCGAATGGCACTTGCTAACTGTGGATGATAAAAAAAACGTATCAAATTCATATTGTTAAATAAAATTACAGTTGAGTTGAAGTTTAAGCTCATTTGGGGGAGGTATGGAGGTTATTGTTGAAGGGATCTTTGAGATTGCTTTGTAACAAATTTTACCAGTGCAAATAAGAGAGTAAATAATCCTTCCTGTTCTCCTAATCTTGCACTCAAGTTCGCAGACTTTAGCGAATCTTGGCTATTATTATTGATGAGCCTGGCATGCGTGCGGTAGTCGACGATTTGATAATGGTTTCTTCTTCTGAACTCTTAATGGTGGTTGGAATTAGGTTATTTTTCTAATTCTTATCTGATAAACATAGAAAGCATACAGAGATATATACGTCATATACACAAGTATTTTATAGGTAGAAGGTCAAAACTCGTGCCCCACATTGGGACTCAATTTTTCACCAGACACAGCTGTCGGCGCATGGTACGAGCACCACGCCCGTTTTAACAACCTATTTGTGTTCTGGGGTAGCCTAGTGACATTTTTAATGCAGGAAACAAAATGATAGGGAAATATAAAACCGGCTGTAAGGGCAATTGCTTCTAGATCTGATCGGCGAAGGTTTCCTTGACAAGTCTATTTGATCGTGTGAACGAACAACAAGTTTTCCTTGACAGAAAACAAACGACAAGGACGCTAGATACTAGCGAATTTCACAATTCTTTGTCATAGTTTCCTCGTCCAACTGTACACACACGACAAGGGAGCTAGGTACTAGGTACTTTTCCCTGTCAAGTCAGTTTTTGAATAAGGACACTTGTCAAAGAAAAACTTGCCACATTTTGCCGTGTGTGGCTTTAGTTAAGGAGATATAGAAAAACAAAAAAAACACATGCAATTTAACATCAAAGGGGACAGAGGGCGGCAGCCACCACACCCTACTCCAAAATAGGTCCCTCGAGCCGGAGGGTATGTGTTTTGACCTGCTCCCTTACAATATCCTTCATACCATCATCAGCCCACTTGAGCATCAGGTCAACTGCATAGAATGCACGGGACTGAAAGGGAAAAGGTTAAGCAACCATCAAAGAAATAAGAAAGGCAAATGGGGCAAAACAGGGTTGCCATCCACCAGAGAAAAAATGCCCTGACTTTCCCAACAATATAATAATTTAATGTGTGAATAAATTCGAACGCCGAACTGAGGCAGCTGCCCCGTATCGCTCGAAAGAAAACACATCATTGGCCCCAATAACAATAGATAAACACCCCAAACAATAACCATAATCCTAACCACAATGGACGGTACAGAATACTGGAACCAGAACTCGAATTAAGGCAAAAACTTCTAGGGCATTCCCACAACAAATTGTCGAAATTTGACTCTCTAAAACGCATATTTGCTAACCAAAATATAAACTTTCTTGTCTTTTTCCTGACTTTGACGAGGAATTTAGAATTTCCCTGACTTAATGTAATATTCCTAGACTTGAAAATGGCAGCTGCTGGACTATATAGCTATCTAAAGATTAGTCTGAAAGTAGAATTTAAAGAGGCCGTTTCGTGGCTACATCATGCGAATTTGCTGATTTCAGCAGTTTGTTTTGTGCTGTATAAACACAATATATTAATATTAACGAAGTCTAAGCAACAAGTAACACCAAATAGTTCCACTCTTCAAGAAATGAAAAATAAATGGTCGGATTGTAGGTTTTAGTTAGCTGGTTCAAAAGTTAGGACATTGGTGGTTCCAGGAAAACTGTCTTTATAAGGATACAGATTAGCCTGCGTGAACAGACCCATTTCTCTCACTCAGAGGGACTAGACAAAGGTTTTAGCATGTATATTATTGTTGTTGAAAGTAGGAGAAACTTCGTGATCACATAGAGAAACAACTTCACAAGACATACATTTTTCAAATGAACAAAATACAGGACACTGCCGTACCTGTGAAAAGTGACCAATGCCTGCAGGCGGTGGCTTTGTGGATGCTGCTTCAAACAATTCCTTCAGCGCCTGACAGATTTTAACCTGGACAGTAATGACAGTATTGGGTAATATTGAGCGTTATTTAACAATTATTCCAGGAACATGCATTGGATATGAGCCTTGAGGTGATAGATAGAGTTTGATATAACCAATCTCATATCCAATAAGTGTGAGTGGAACAATTGTTTTATTAAATATCGTGACAAAATTAACGTTTTTCTTTTTATTAGTAAATCAGCCGCAATTTAGTGTAAACCAAGCTGAATTTGAAGTTTACTTTCGTTTTCAGAAGCAGCTGTTTTCCATATAAGGCATAACTGATGGTTATGAGCTGATAACCATCAGTTGAGGAACCAATTAAAATGTCAGAAAGTCAATAACCAGAGGTTTGTATTTAATATTGATCATCATTGTGTAATATTGAGTCTCATTGTGTAATATTGATCATCATTGAATAATATTGATCATCATTGCGTAATATTGAGTCTCATTGCGTAATATTGATCATCATTGTGTAATATTGATCATCATTGCGTAATACTGATCATCATTGTGTAATATTGATCATCATTGCATAATATTGATCATCTGCATAATATTGATTCTCACTGCGTAATATTGACCATCATTGCATAATATTGAGTCTCATTGCATAATATTGATCATCATTGCATAATATTGAGTCTCATTGCATAATATTGATCATCATTGCATCATATTGATCATCTGCATAATATTGAGTCTCACTGCATAATATTGATCATCATTGCGTAATATTGAGTCTCACTGCATAATATTGATCATCATTGCATAATATTGAGTCTCATTGCGTAATATTGATGATCATCATGTCGTAATATTGATCATCATTGCATAATATTGAAACAGTCGCATTGGGTGATCCTGAGTATCATTGGGTGATGTTTTCTTTACAGAAGGAAAGTTGAGATATGTTTACTGGGGATAATGTCTGCAGTTTGTGCCGGTATATCGTTCAAGCTTACCTCTATATCCTCCCATTTGTATCCAGGATACTGCTTTTCGAACAGAGGGATAAATTCATAATGATGAATCTGAAATGAAGAAGATACATTGTGACAAATCAACACAGCAATATCTATAAATCAATCGGTCAAAGAGACAAATAAACGAACAATCGGTCACCAATCAATCAGTTAAACAAACAAATATATCAATCAATAAAATAAACAACAAATCAATTGATGAAGCAAACATTACAACGATATTTATCCAAATATTGTTTAGGAGCATCGAAGATGGGGCAGGGGCCTGGTTTCGACCTGGTTTTCTAACCAACCCCCAGAATTTAAGTATTATGCTTTTTAAACGTTAAAATGCGTTTTAAATCAGATTTATGCGATTTAAAGCTGTGGTATCTTCAAACCTTTAACCACAGCAAATCAACAGTGTCGCTAGTGCTTTAAACAGCTGAGAATACACTACAAATCTTTGGGCTTTTGGGGCCCTAAGACGGGCCCTGGATCTCAACCTGGAACTGAATCCATTCCCCGCATTTAGCCCAGTTTCCACCAGAACCGACTTGGGTCATACGTGTTTCAACTTCCAGGTAACTTGATACTGTAATAAAGACAACAATTTATCACTTCAAAGGTTTTAATTCTTTCACTCCGAACAAATCAGTCTCAAAAGCACAGTCAAATCTTATATGTTTCAGGAGGAGGATGTCCCTGTATTTCTCCCGCCTCCCCCCAGGATCTCGAGTCTTTCACTTTAAGTCGCAAAATGGACTAAAGACTCACCAAGACTTCTTCCATCATCCACATTTCCCACACGTCAAACTATACCTTACAGGACCAGTTACAAACCTGTTTTAGGTCGGCATCATCGCGATAGTTCATCACCGTGAAATGCTTCTGGTAATCATCAAAATGATCCAAAGAAAATGGTCTGCAATGAAGATTCGCAATAATGAAATGTGCGAAATGTATCTGGATATGAGGCTATTATGACTAATTAATAGGTGACTAGATTTGCTCTAAAAACTTAGTAAAGATGATCAAAGATACCACAACCACGTATATTTTATGTTTAGGAAGGGTCGTTTTAGTTACTGAAATGTCAACCTATAGGCGAATCTTTGCCGAGTCTTTGCCAGTCTAAAACGTTCATGTTGTATTCCTTTGTTAAACTAAATTTACAAATGTTTTGACTAGTCACAATTCGCACAAACACCATCGCCCGAGGTTGTATGCACAAAAGCATATCATGAAGGCAGTCTCGATGTAGAAAAGTGAGTTTACTTACTTGTTTGCGAATCTGAGCCAGAATACTTTATCCACATGCATGATAAGTGGCTTCACGGAGGTCAGTATTACCAGATATCGTATATCGATCTTAACTGGCCCAATGTTTGGACGGTCAAATAGCACAGAGTTTTCCAGATACTTACATGCAACCTAAGGAAACTTCTAATTGTTAGCGACAAAATATGTTATCATAGGGACTATAACACGGCTATAATATTACGGGTTTTTTTATTTCAGAAAATAATCTTTTTAATATCAACTTCAACTTCATTATTTAACAGGATTACAATATATTACAAACAATTATTATCACCCTCAGTTAGCAAGTGCTATGCGAGGTGGGGATAAACAGCTGATAAGTATTATGTAATTAAAGCAAATAAACTGAATGCTGTAATAGAACTAAGTTAAAACATTAATCAAACAGTACAAATATGGATTGTGGAAAGCTTCAATCACTCAATAAGGATACAGTAGTGTAATCAAGATTTGGAAGCGATCTGTGCAAACATCAATAACTATAATACTTAGGTTAAAATAACTAATACTTAGGTTAAAATTTCTCGCAATTTCTTTCACTCAAGTAAGCGCATAGTTGAGTTGGTATACCATTCCATGTACAAACACCAACCGTTGAGAAAGAATTTTGTCGTAGTTTTAATTGTGAATGGTCCTGATAAAGGTTGTCCGCACTAACAGAACGAGTTATATATGCACGGACGGTCTTTATCTTCTTAAAGACACTTATCATGCAAGTTGTCACGGGTGCTAGTTTGTTATACACGGCATGCACAGTGTACACTATACGTTCAAAGTTTACTGGGAAATATGAGACTGTGTAAGGAGTGGAATTACATCATCATGGTCTTTAAAATGAATTAGGCGCACTCTCAGTACGTTTCTGAAGGACCAGGAGGCTATTTAGGTGCCTTTGAGCTGACCGTGTCTCCTGAACCAATAAAGCGATGTTTTCCGGGCTTTATAGAATTTTAAAGTACCAAAGTAATGTCACACCGTCGCACAAGCAGCGGAAGTAAAACCCCGAAGCGAAGCTGAGCGTTTTTACTGCTGCTCGTGCAATGGTGTGAAGTCACTTTGGTACTTTAAATTCCTATAAAGTCCAGAAAACATCGCTTATTTTTAACAGAGTTCCCAGCATTTTGTTCGCGCACGCTGGTAAGAAATCCAAATTAGTACACGCCATCTTACACGCCACCTCACACGCCATCTTGTACGTCACTTTGGTTTATATACGATTTAAAGCCCTGAACGTCCAAAACATTTGGATGGGGAAAAACTGGCGACTATATTATAAAAGCACATATACCATAGATCAGATAAGGATGTGTAAAGGCTTGGTATATTCTTAGTAACGTCTATCCTGAAATAAAATGTCTTAGTTTAGAAAGGTCGCCAAATGACCTACTTATATTTATATTTGTTTAACAAAGTACATCGGAACGACATGACTTAGTTTATAAAACAGAAACCCACTGATTAAGCAGGATCTTACCTTGGGTCCGGTCTCTGCCAGCCTTATAAGGTAATTTAGATTGGAAGTGATGTGAATATCTAAACCTCGACCCAGATTCCAGGGCTTGCAAATCCAGTGGTTATCCAGACCTCTAAGTACAGAGAACAAATAACTTAAACAAGATGATCCAGAAATAAACGGCCAGACGTCTCACATTTTGTCGCAATGATTGATTGACTGACTGACTGACTGATTGATTGATTGATTGACTAATTGATTGATTGATTGATTGATTCATTGATTGAATTTAAACAGTTTGGAAATACAGCTTACAGAAGTGGAAAGATAGAGAACATTTCAGTTCTCTCCCTTTACAACATGATCAAAATGTCAGTCTATATAAATAAGGCAAAGGAAAACTGAATGGAAAGCAGTTCAACTTGTATCTTCGCAACCACAGAACTTAAAGGATCTATCCACAACCAATAGTATAAGTATTTAACCTTAACTGGACCAGGGGGGAAGGGATGGGGGAACAAATCCGTCCCCCTACAGCACTTTGCAATGTCACTCAAAAACGTATAACTGTCTATGAAGCTTACGATTTTCCAAGAATTTAGATGTGATAGAGGTATCAGGGTTTTCAATAAGAGCAGGCAGCCGGCGAAATTCGCCATCTACTCTAGTCATTTGTGCCGGCTACTTTATAAAGACAAAGTAAGAATCTCTATTGAAAATAGTAGGAAATGGGGAGATTTTGATGTTATTTCTCCAGCTATTTTGCAGAAGAAGCCAGCTATGTGAAAACGTATTGAAAACCCTGGGTATATATTATTATCTATGTGATGTGTCAGTCTTAACAATATGGTCCTCCTCGTTGCATAGCAACCATACTATGATGACAGTTTTGTTAAAAATGAGAAGGTTCGGCTCAAAATTTATTTGTTTTAGTTCACGGTTAGCAACTGTAGATTTTGTTGACTACTAAAGATCATTTCCGAAACGTTTGAACGATTTTGAATCAATTAAGGCAATTTACTGACGTCCGATAAAAAATCCAAGATGGCAGACTACTGACGTCATATGACATCACACTTGAAACACCAATTACCAATTATAAGGTGTTTCTCGTTCACAAAAAGAAAGTTGATTAAGGAGGGAATCCAAATTGTTCCTTCTCCTGTTCTAGCTCTGTGGCAAGTGAAAGGTTGAGGTGTCAGGGCAGTGTCAAGACTGTCTTATCGTATTTTCATAACTATGGGCAAGCACTGATTTAATGTAGATTTACTATCTTCAAAGAGGAAGAAGATATCGCCAAAAGTGATAAAAGGGAATAACAGTGACAGTAAGCGGCCCAAACCACAATATTTTATAATGATTGCAATCTTGATTTCTGAGCCCAGAGTGCTGAAATCAAGTTTGATGATTCGTAATCCACTTCCATCCGTGCCATCCTACGCCTTAGCTCAAATCACTTGTTCTGTGTTGCATTTTGGAAAATTTCATCAAAGTGAGTTGTTTATTTGATGGCATGTGGCCATATTTCACAGAAATGAGGTGACGGTAATTTTCCAATATTTTGGTCTGTTGAAATCTCGGCCTCAACGTATACACTTTCCAAGTTTCAAAATTCCAGAACTTTCCATCATTTTCCAGGAGTATTTTGAAGTCATTGATCCCAAACCGAAATGCAGCTTTTGCTATGTACACTTAGTTATAACGTTAAAGCTCTTTAATCTTGATCGTATAAGAATATAGTTTTGTATTACTGCACATTCTAATCAATCTACCGGTGCCACTAGAGTGGATTGAACTGAAAGCAGGAGTTTTTCCAGGAGCCAGGTAAAATTCCGGGACTTGCAAAATCTTCCAAGGAAAAATAAAAATTACAGGACTTTCTTGGACTTTCCAGAAACGTATGAATCCTGCATTTGGCCAATCCTTCGGGCGAGGGAAGAGGGAAGGGGGCATATTCCAATCATAACAGAAATATAATGTTATTACCTTTCTTTTCTTTTTAAGTAATGCTGGACAAACTGCGGCAGTTCCATGGTGAGGTTGAATGTGGTTGGTATCCAGGAAGGCCCTCTATGCAAGTACTTCGTGTCCTTACCGGCCTGGTCACCCACGGCGCGCTGTGCCGCACTCGCCAACAGATCTTTGCACGTGAGGTTATTCTCTGCAGGGAACTGATTGACGAACTGTCCACTCTCACTTAAGGACCTGGAAAGCACACAAGAAGACTCACAAGAGGAACATTAAGAACAAGTCTACATTGGGTCGTGATTTCAGTTCATCAGTTACAGAGTGGAAGAAAGTGTCAAATTTGCAATAGAGTTTCGGCTTGATGTAAGAAACAAATTAAGAATGGGTACCACGTGTTCCGACTTCAAAGGGGCAAGAAATTAGGCAATATATGACTTGGGGGTGGGGGTGGGGAGTGATTGTCAATAGGTCATTTTTGAGTTACATTTTCCGTTCAAATTGGTCTCCCAAGAAATCTCAAAGTATCTAGGAATTCAACTAAATATATGGATATCACGAGAAAGACTTCGAGGTGCACAGGAGAGGTTGAGAGTCATTGCAGTCTATCGCGAATGCAGGAAATAATCAGTACAAGACGTTTGTATAGGCACCCACCATCAAAATGGTGATCTGGAAGATGGTTGTTTATGACAAAACCAGTTATGTGTCATCCGTAATAAAGTAAAGAAAGAGATGTTTACAAAGAAGTACAGAAGCCTGGAAAACATCCCCACACATGTAAATCCACTGACCACTTAATACATGCTGTAACAGAAACAAGCTTTGTTGTTGATAATTCTATTATTGTTGATGTTATAATTAATTAAATATAGTATAGTTATTAATAAGCGCAAATAATATGGACAGACAAACTCAAACAATTTGGATAATGACTGAATTTCATAGTTTGAGAGATGGGATGAAAACATTTACGTCAGCCTGGGCTCCTGCATGCGTCAGTATGTTAAGAGCAATATTCCAAAGTAGCAACTGGTCAACTCCACAAGCCTGCAGTCAGTTCAAATGGTTCAATCACTGAAGGGGTGGTGCTGGAGTATTGGAAACAACAAATGGAAGCCTATCTGGATGACACTGCCTGAGGCAGCTAAAGCCTGAATCAAGCTTCTTAACTGTGGCTGCAAGAAAGGGCGTGCTGGCAGATGTAATGCCTCAAAGACCCTCAAACTCAATCTACTCTGCACAAGTTCAAGCCACTGATCTGGCGAATGCAGCAACTTGGATGCTTGATTTTTAATTTTATGGATAGGGAAGGAAATGTACTTCAATAACGTTGTAGACAGGGATATAAATTAACTGTAATCTGTATCCACGTTTCTTGGTTGATCAAGATTGAAAACATTTTTACGTTCACTAATTACGCTTGTACAAGTTCAATATGGATTGATATTTATCAATAGATGAATGCCCCCTGGAATCACAATGTTATTAGTTAAGCAGCCCCCTACTCCAGTTCTGGCTCAAGATATCTAACAACTATTTCACGAACACACATTGGATATGAGGTGGTAGATAGCTAAAGAGGTGAGCAGCACCGAGTATAATAATCTCATATCCAACAAGTGTGAGTGGGATAATTGTTTTAATGTTTTATTAAATACCAAGTCAAAATTTACATTTCTTTCTTTTTAACTTTGTGTAAATCGAGCGGATCTTGTGTAAAGCAAGAGGAACTGAATATTTACTTCCGTTTTAAGAAACAGCTGTTTTTTTCACATAAGGCATGATGGATGGGTATGAGCTGAGAACCATCGGTTGTGGAACCAATCAATATGCTAGAAATTCAATAACCAGAGGTCACTACCAACAACTACTAATGGACCTGAAGCTTACTGGTAATCTTTGAAGTTTTCCATTAACCAAAGAATATCTGCATCTTCCCTGTTGTCCACCAACACAAACTTTGGATGCTTAAGAAAATTCTGCACATACGCAACATCACTATATACACGGTAAACACCATCTTTAGAGGGCTTGTAATGCTTACAATCAGCCAAGGGAACATGGACATCTTTATTTTCATCCTGTTAATGAATCAAAGATTGGAACATGTTATAGTTTCCCTGCTAGTGAAAGATAGAAGAAAATGACCTTAGCTCACCAGAAACGTGCTAGTAATACACAGTACCATGGAAGCGGGGGAGGGGAGCATTATATAAAACGTGTTACCTGTTCTCTGCCCCACAGATCCGCTTTCTTGAACATTTTACATTTAAAATAACGTCTAAACTATTGTGCCAAGTTTACAATCTAGGTGGTCTTTACTGCATTTACTAAGATGTTTTGTGCTTTAGAACATATTATAAGACTCCACTATTTTGAAAAGAAAAGACCAAGACCTTCCATTTCTCAACCTTGACATCTTCCAAGACTCTCAACCTCCTCAATTGGATATCTCGAGGGAGCATCAGTAACCACGTTTAGTGATACTGCAACCATCCATGCTGGTATGGTTCATTTAATATTAGTTGAACAAATAACGAAACAATCAGCAGCAATACATGATTGTATCAACAAGTACCGTCCGCACACACGGTCACCATAAAAACAATTCGGATACTTTAAACGTAAAACCATTTATAGCCTGTTTAGTGTTATATTAACCAGAATCGCTAGTAGATGTATCGCGCCCAACAGAAATTTGTCATCCAAGTTTAATGGTAATGTTTCAGATAACCAAGACGGTACACATGATAACTTAATCACTATTGGATGCGGTGCCCTCACATCTCCACTGAATGCAGGGTATGTCAAATGGTAATGGTTCACAAATCCAAGGCAGAAGACAATTAAGACATGAAGCTGGATCACTACTGGGTTGAACAAAGTGGCAAGCCCAACAGGAATTACCTCATTCCAGTTAAATTATTGCCACAAACCCGCGGATATAACCCCCCCCCCCCCGTCCCCGGTTATTTATAAGCTCACCAATCTGGTAATGTTTGGTGCTGATATTAGCTAAACCTCCCCCTAACACGTCATGCTTGTGTTTTTGTTTTTGTTTTTGTTTACGGGATGGTTCCTGAGCATATCACGCTCTGTAGATTTCTTTATTGCCTATTCTCGGCAAATTAGACTTGTGATAAGTCTACAAAAACACTTATGAACTTCTAAATGCCCAGGGTTTATAAGTGCGATTTTACGATATATGTGGTAATACACAACTAGGACATACCTGGATCACTATTGGATATGGCGGCCCAACAAGGTTCAAGTGATGATATGGTAATACACAACTGGG
>JAOBYG010087212.1:0-11423 GCA_025403545.1 Epizoanthus stellaris
CTTGCTCTTGCTCTTGCTCTTGCTCTTGCTCTTGCTCTTGCTCTTGCTCTTGCTCTTGCTCTTGCTCTTGCTCTTGTCTTTGCCCTTGCCCTCGCTCCCGTTCTCGTTCTCGCCCTCGCTCTCTCTTTCCACGTCTCGCTGAGATCAAGTAAAATGATTCCTAACAACGTAATTTCGCAACTGAGGATGCAGAAATGTTTACGTGCGATAACTGTACGATATTAACCTGTACGAGAACTCTCTGGACCCGGTTGTTCGAAGGCAACCCGAGAATACAATTTTCACCGGGTTTAAGTTGCCTTGCTCGAAGCGGTGATAATTTTAACCCTGGGATAAATAACGCTAACTCAGGGATACATTTAACCCATAGATTGAGTAGGATTAAATCGGCCTTAACCCACTGTTTTTGCTTGGTCAGTCTCGTACAATTGTACAACTGCTGAACAAATGTTTCGAACGAAAATCAAGTAACTGTAAGAACATACACTGAAAATAAAGAAAACTTTGAATATAAAATCCTCCTCAATTTTCTTGCTCTCTTTGTTATTTATCCAAACTTAACCACAATGAGAAACCATAAATGTCATAATTAAATAGTTTGAAATGCGTACAAGGTGAAGAAACGGAATTAAAAAAGCGCGGGAAAAGTTTGATGGAACGCGTTTGGCTTGCAGAGCTTTCCACGCTTTCTTCAATACAATAGTTGCATGTCGTTGCGATCGCGAGCGAGATGTCAGCTCACAGACGCAGTAGACACTGGTAGAGGCACGTTTTATTTCGTTTTGTGATATTAAAGTTCAGATGTGTTTGGCGTCTTTGTGGATTATTTGGCATTGGTGACACAATTGGTGAAGAATTCAATGGATATTCATGTGAAGGAAATATGAAGACTTGCTTGAATCGAACTCGTCATGATTTTGTTCATGAAAGGAGCCGCGCCACGGATGCTGCGGATCAGTAGAAAAGGTTGGAACTTTGTCAGTTATAAATGATGTAAAATCTATTCTACTTTCCTGTTATTGAACCTATTTTTAATTACTCTAGATGTCTCGATTGCCGAAAAGGATTCTTTCGAGCAAGAGTTCCTTCAGGTTAGTTCAAAATGCCACTGAGCCCAGCACTGAGCAATTGAGCTTTTCTTTTCAACTTGCCGATTTTCTGCTTCTGTTTAATTTCCCGCTTGGACTACTTTGAAGAACGAGCAACCGATTTCAACAAGATGTTATAATACATAAAATACTAAACGTCCTAAACGGCCTCTTTGAGACCTACATTATGAAAATCAAATGAAACAAAATAAAATCAGTTGTAGTGAATCAAAACTTTGTGTGTGCATTTTTCATATATTTCATGAATAAGTTTGAAAACTGGTCACGCATTAATCTCGGTTTTTGATGATCACATTAGCAGTAACTTTCTTACATTGACAATTACTCTGTAGTTAGCAGAAACTTCTGAGAAGTGAGGTTCTGAATGTGCCTGATGCTGTGGAGCCAAGTGGTGCTTTGGTTTGTCAAATTTACGATCGCTTTGAGTGCTGCATATGTGTGGATTTTTGTTTTGGAAACATAGGATTTACAAACTTGTAAAAGTTTGACAGCAGTGCCAACTATTAAATACTTGATTGATTAAAAATGTTACTCTGGTTAAAAATTTTGATTGATATAAAAGTTGGTAAAAATGTGTATCAAATCTATTAAAAATGTCCCTACGTTTCGGTTAGCACTCTAACCTTCTTCAGGGGAAGTGATAAAAGTATGAACAAACGCACGACTATAAACAGATATGCTAATATAGCTTTAGCTTTTGTCTTTCAGGGTTAAATTTGATATTCGTGTGGTAATAAAGCAAATGTTTGATGTCCCATGCCTCCAAAATGCGTAATACCTTGGAGGATTCCCAGGAGATAGAATGGACTGATCGTAAACAATGATCAGCCAGGGCAGATTTCTTGGGATCTTTTATTCTACCGCTTTCTTGTGTTCTTTCAACCTGGTGGCAAACTTGCGTTTAGTTTCTCCCACGTAACTCTTGTCATAATCATTGCATGGTATGGAGTAGATCGCATTACGGACTAAATACTTATCTGCATTTTTTAGAACTGAAGTTGTTGTGTGTTCTATGTTGGAATCAATGTATATGTATCTGCTAGCTACTAAATTATGGAATTACTTTCTATTTATCCTTGGGATAGTTACCCTTTGCTTATCCCGCGTTTGAGCAACAGTATTTTACCCTGATGTTAACTAACCCTGGGGTAATAGATTTATCCCAGTGTTAGCCCTATCCTAGGGATAAAGTTACCCTGTCCCCCGAACAACCGGATCCTTGTTGGTTGAAGAAAGTGATTTGAAAGGTTGGCAGTCCGTGCTCGGCCGGGAATCAATTCTAGAAAATATCCGCAAATACAAATATTCGGATGACTTCGGCATATTATTCTGATTTCCCATTTTGTGATACACGTTCTCAGCCTATCAGGATGCATGTCATGACACTGTTTGTCAAGCTGGTAAACAGTAAATTATCCCTTTCCACAAATGTGATGACCCTTTATCTGTACACGCTTTAAAAATAAAAAAAGAACCAGTAAATTTTGGCTGAGCCTGAGGTTGTTCTTAATTCAGCTCATACATTTTCTTAAATTTTGGGCAAATTTGAGCCTCATTGTTCTTATAAAGTTGTTCTTAATATAACAAAAAAGCGTGTATTAAAATAACCATTCTTGTTCTCTTCTTCAAAATATTTGACTGACCATTTGATACTGTGGGGTGTGAGTGAAAGATTTTTCGAAAAATAAACTTGGCAAGACCAAAAAACAATAATGTTGTAGAGAAAAAATATTGAAAATAAGAAAAATTAATTTGTATAATTAATTTTGAAGAGGAAAATAATTTGAAAGCAAACACCCCGAAGACTAACGATAGATTATCATTATTACTATTATTATTATTATTATCATTATCAGATTATTATTTGTTCGATCAGTGGATTAAATTATATTCTCTGGCATACAGTTTGAGAAGGACTGGCCAAGGCTGGTCTCTGCACTCTCGGTGAACGACGAGAGAAAGCCTCCTTCAGGCTTTTTCAAGAAATCAGTTCAAGTGATCCAAATCATAAACTCTCCAGCTTTCTTCACCCGCGTCTCAAACTTACCTATACGATCTGAGGAAAAACGGACTTTTAAACAGGTGAAAGTGAAGACGAACAGATTTAAACAATCGTTTATCCCAGCCTGCATCAATGCAGTAGATTTTTAACTTTTCAAATTATTATAGATTTTTAACTTAAAACCAACATTGTAAATATTATTTTATAATCGAATTTTTTTTACATGTAATTCAGCCTCCGAGCTGCAAGGTGTTTTTATTAATTAATAATATACATATCATATATTAAAAGATAGAGTGGAAGCGGGTTGGGTTTAGTGGAAGGATTTGGGACAGTTTTCTGAGTAAGGAAGACTCGTTGTTGATATTCAGTTAAAAGTCGTAAGATTTATTATTTGCCTTCTTTATAATAGCGCCCGGAACGGCTCCACACAAGCGCGTGTAAGTATCCCTAATTTAAAGGTCGAATGTAGACATGGCGGAAAAACCCCAAGGCTTCTTTTTTCCGTTACTTTTTTATTGACTGGCATTGTTATGCCAAAACTGTAAGCGTTTTATTTCTGTTATCCGCGTTGAAGAAAATTGATGACAAGACCATGTCGAATTATTGTAAAGCCACTCAGAGACATTTATGAAAATGTTGGGTTTTCTGCTGATCCAACTATCACGTCTCCCAAAGTATACAACACCTTTAATATATCTCTGATTCGTATTCACAAATTTTGGTATTTGATATTTTCTCTTTGCCAACAAAAAAAGAGCTTGTATGAAGCTTAACAACTTATAGGTGTACGTAATATGGAAGGCTATATGAAAGGATTTTCCGCCCTGTCTCAAATGTATGTCCTCAATTATTGGGTTTTGGGACGAAAAATGTATTTAGGTACCGTAAAATCCTGGTTAAAAGTCCCCCCGGTTATAAGCCCATCTGACTGTCCACATTTGGTCAAGCTATAGACCCTCCACCAACGTTTTGAGGTACGTTTTTGGTCTTTAGAACGATTTCCAAATGTCTGGCGCCCGTTATACTTTCCTAGTAGTTAATATTTGTGAGTTTGTCTTTCAAACATTTTCCAAGAACGCTTTCGAACAAGTATAAGCCCAGGGCTTATATGCAGGATTTTACGGTATGTTGGCTTTTCCCACAAAATTTGCAATAAAATGATAGATCTGTCGGTACTAATGGGGGAACACACTGATTTGAAGTATCAATCAACTGCTCTCTTGCTGATATATGTCCATAAAAGTTGGCTTTTTCAACGCCAACGGTCAAATTTTGACCTTGATCAAAGTTGTTGGCTTTTTCGACCGAAATGAAAGGACAGACCGGCTACACCGGGAACCAAGAAATCGTTTGTACTTTAGTCTTTACATCCGCCCCTGTCTTTGGGTTCGGCGCGGCTTCATCAGTCACATGATTGGCAACCAATCACCTGTCGTTCACATTCGACAATTTCCGTTTACACCTCATTTCAAAGTGCTGTCAAAATTGACGGCAGCCATTATTGTGAACACTCGTACTATACTTCAAAATGTTGCTACAGTGCATATTATTTGTGGAAGTGTACAATCTGACCCAAACCTGGACTTGGTAATTACCCTGGTTTATCTGAAAAGAGCAAGACTACACTGGCTTCAATTTTTGTTCATTTTGAGTCCGGTTTTGCCTTTCCTCCGGCTTCGGCATTTCATCATGCTCTCAACCAAGAAATTCTTGTAATTATTACAAGTTTGAACCTTTTTTTTTATGATGAATCAACAGATTACTTACAGTACACTGAACTAGATCATGTAATCAGATAAATCTGTAATCTAGAGAAACCTTTACAGGTTGCGATTGATATTCGATGAATACATTGAGAAGTCTAGTGAAATCTTCCGATGAAAGTCCTCTGGTGAACATCTATAACCTTTGAAAGAATACAGAAGTTTATCTAGATAGACATAGTTTATACAATTGGTGGTACTTTTAAGCACAATTCAAACTGTTTGTGGACATCTTCAGTAAAAATAAAACATCCTTCGCTGTTGTTACTTAATTAACTGTCAGTCACTTTTAAGTAAAGCCAGAGGTTGATTTTTAGTGCAAAAAACTGTTCCTGTATTCGAATATAGGCTGCAAAACAGTCCCCTCTTTCGCCAGAAATCAGTCGAGAAACGTGATCGAGCGATTTTTGACCAAGGAAAAGTCCTTGTCCGTGCGCCCAAAAATCGCTCGTTTCTCGACTGATTTCAGGCGAAAGAAGAGTAGCCTGTGATCAATATTGGCGCCGGCCCAGTCGAATACAACTGAATGAGATTTTAAAACTACTTTGGATGATACAAACAGAACCCAGTACCGTGGTTGCTCATTACTTGCTTCGGTGAACTGATGGCTGGAATTGTGATTTTTTTTTGGCCTGTCAATTCCCGTGCGATGTCACGTAAAACCTAAAAACTGAATCAAAATTATATCTCTTTACTCTTGCAAAACTGTGTTTTCTACAGTTTTTAAGGTTCTGTTGTTAACGCATATCTACTGTACACAATTTTAACCCAATACGATGTTTCGATTCAGCGTTATACATGTTATGGGTTGCTCCTGAAAGTGTGCCGAATGTCTTCTGAATAGCCACAAGAATGCGTAGTAAGTCATTTCTTGCAGATCAAACCATAGAATCTGCAAAGGTATAGCACAGTTTTCCACCTTTAAAAGCACTTAAATACATGTATAAGCAAGTCCGCAGGTGTTATAATTGGGAAGAAGAACAAATACCGTATATAACATGACTTTTTTTTTTGCGGGATTTAATTTTTACAATTTTTGGCGAGTTGAGGAATTCTCAATAAAAGAGATCCAGCAAAAAATACTCGGGCAAATTAAAAAATTGCAACAAATTTTCTCTACTTCAAGAAATAATTAAAAAAATAATTTAAGCCCTAAAGCTACAAATGTTACTTTGTATTTATTCAGCAATAATAATTCAACAACTTTCAATAGCAACTATAAAACAGCATGATACTACATAATTTTAGACTGTCTGTTGTAAAACTAATAGGTTATTCGTAGCACTTTCATTAGAATTTTCGCTAGCATCGCAAGCGTAGCAAAAAGGATCCTTTCAAATCCCAAAAATATTGAATCCCACAAAATTTAACGCCAAAATATTCAAAGCCGCATAATAAAACTCTCGTAAAAGTTTCACGCTAGACGGTGCTATAATCGGCATATGTGGCCGACTGCATCTACGTGCTTGTTTTATTCTATACTCTTACACGTGCATATACATTAGTTAGACGGTATACTGCACCAGATGTGGGATATGATAATATTTCTGCTGTTATCAGGAAGATTTTCTCTAGCTCTCTGTATCATGTACGCGCGCGCAAGTTACCGGAAGTGAGCGCGCACTCCCACTATTAGCGAACTAATTGGCGCCATTGTTACGTGTAATTATTGCTAGGAAACCGCGCGTTTCTGAGCTTTTTTGTATCAGATGCGTTAATAGCTATGGATAAGAGTTCGTGGCAGCATTTGAAGGCGGAAAAAAGTATTTTGTGAATCGGAATTAGACATGGATCAAGGTGTCAAACTCCCAATAAGACGAGCTCGCAGACTCGACTCTCTGTGCGCTGTCTATCGTGAACCACTGGAATCTGTTCGGAATAATGCAACAGCCTTGCGCAAAAAAATCGAAGGAAGCCGAAAAAATAGAAGGGAGCTGCAGATCTCTAAACTACGGTGTGAAATAATCCACCTCCCATCAGAGAAGCAGATGGAAACTGAGGCGAAACATAAAACTGAAATACAAATGGCGGCAAAACCAACGGATTGTGCTGTGGAAGGTAAAAACAATGGCAAGAACGAATTCGCCGAGAGCAAAGAAGTCATTCAGAAAAGTGACGAAAATCACACCAAATTGAGCGGGGAAGCTTCACACCCAGGAAACCATCTGACAAAAGGCCAGAGATATGATATCTTGTGTGTCCTTTACGGCAAACCTTTGGAAAAAGCCCGAGATCACTGGATTGCCTTGCGTACTAAGAAGGAAGAACGCCGGCAAAATAGAAGGGATCTGCAGATCTCTGAACTACGCTTTGACAAGATTTGCCTTCAAGAGCAGCAGAATGAAACTGCGGTGGATGAGAAAATTGAAACTCAAGTGGTGGCAAAACAAACAGCTCACACCGCAGAATGTGACAAAAATGGCGCCCTGCCTCAAACTGGAAAAATCCTTGAGAAGGAGGAGAACATCAAATTGAGCGTCAACATTTCACACGCTGCTAAATCTAAGAGAAAAGGACACAGAGTGCATTTGCTGTGCGCGTTTTACCGCAAACCTTCAGAAATTACAACATCAATCCAAACGCGCCGCAAAATGAGGAAAATCTGGGCAAACAGAGAAACTCTTGCTGATAAAAGATTCCAGATGATTCAGCAGTTAAAGGACAGCGAGACTCTGGTGAGTGGAACCCAGTCCACGGATGTCGGCGATAGTGATTCTCTGGCCATGGTGAGTAGAACCCAGTCTGCGGATGTAGAGAGCAGCGAGACTCTGGTGAGCGGAACCCAGTCCACAGATGTCGGCGGTAGTGATTCTCTGGCCATGGTGAGTGGAACCCAGTCCACGGATGTAGAGCTAGAGAGCAGCGAGACTCTGGTGAGTGGAACCCAGTCCACGGATGTAGAGAGCAGCGAGACTCTGGTGAGTGGAACCCAGTCCACGGATGTAGAGAGCAGCGAGACTTTGGTGAGTGGAACCCAGTCCACAGATGTAGCGGAGACAAAGGAGGACATTGCCACTGAGGGGGAGTACAACCAGAACACCCACAACACAGGTATGTACTGAAATGCGTTAGTTCGTGTAACAATATCTATATAGGATTTTACAGCTTTAGAAGGTACATTTTTATATTGTTTAATTGATGTATATATTAAAAAGGCTATTGCAACATTTTTTATTAGACAAGAGCACCAATATTTTATGTTTGAACTATTTTAAATTTAAAAAAAAAATCGTCTATCCGCCCACAACAAAAATCAAAACTCTAAATCTAAATTACAATGTCGGTAAAGCTGTTCTTTTGACAAGATCTGAGATATCGGTATCGAAAATATTCTTTTGAAAATTTAACGTTGATACGATGATTCGTCTTTGAGTTGCAGAATTTGGAATTTTGTGACAGTCTATTCATTGTAGTTTCCTAAATGTCATGAAAATCCGTATCTTTTGGCAAATTTGAAATTATATGTCTTGATAAACCTTTAAACGTGATAACTAAAGTGTTTTTATATGAATCCAATCATTTTGATTGAAAAAAAACCAGCTTTATTTGCACAGCACATTTTTGGTACACCCGAAGATGGCCGCATCATGCATATTATAATTACAGTAAATGTTTCGAATATTATTGCTCCAACGTTTCGGTCATTTGTATATTTTTACGTGCTCGGTACAGAACATTTAAAGTATTGTTCTAATATCAGGGTTTTTTTTCTTGGACCATTTTTGTGTGAAAACGATCTAGTAGCTATACCGTGCTCCAGAACCTTTGACGATACGTACCTACAGCTGGCAACGAGAGTACGTTGTCTGTTGTGGGGCGATATGCACCAAATATCATGGCTGTGCACAACAACTGAAATAACTAAGCAATTTCACGGTTATATTACGATGATTTACTAGTTACAGAAATAACATGTGTATTGCTTAATCGAGGTGTCATATGAATGAATTATTTAATGGAGCAGACCTTTTCTTAATAATTTTCTATATAATTAATTATTAATAAATAATAGTGTATCTTATTTTTTTTAAATCAATCATACATTAAAAATCCATCATACAGAAATGCTATTATTAAACTTAGATTATCAGCCCACAAATTGGTCATAGAGGCAGATAGATACAAAATATTCCAAGGTGTGAACGAAAATGTAATCTTGGCCAAAATGATGAAATTGGAGATGAATTTCATTATTTCTTAGTCTCACCATGGATTTTGTACGATTATATCAATTTTTTTCAAGGATATTTTCAAAATTAATTCAAACTTCAAATTTTTAGATTCAAACTAACTTTTTTACTATATTATTTTAAAATATGTCAGATGAATCTTTATATCATGTAAGTGCCAAATATTGTTTCAATGTCCTTAAATTATTTAATGATACTACTGATGAAATGAATTTGTAATTATTGTATGTTTTAATTAACTTTTAAGTTTATAATGGGAAATAACTCTCGTATAAGTTCATATCCTTAAACTGTATTTCATTTCATCATATTGATATGTAACAGAAACTCAAACTTTTTACTCATTAAGAGAAAATAATTTTACGAATTATGTTCAAGATCGTTTCTAATTTGCAAGCTACAAGCACAGCTATAAGCGTTTCTTTTTCACTCACTTCAAAATCCTGTACTTTAGCTTAGCAAATTAGAAATGGTCTATTTTAAATATTTCCTCGGCTTCTTTTTGACCTTGCGAAGATTATACCACAGTTTACAAATATTTCCGACGATTTTCCGAACACTTTTAGCAACAATTCGAATGGTTTCTGAACAGTTTCGAAATATTTCCGAAAATTTCCCAACACTTCTCGGAATATTTTGAATATTTCTGAACCATTCCCGAAGGTTGTGGAATAGTTTTGAAATATTTCCGAAGATTTCCCAACACTTCTCGAAATATTTCGAATATTTCTGAACCTTTCCCCAAGGTTGTGGAATAGTTTTGAAACATTTCCGAAGATTTTATGAACATTTCTAGCAGCAATTCGAATATTTTATTAACCGTTCCGAAGGTTATGGAATAGTTTCGATACATTTTTCGAACACTTGTCAAAACAATTAGAATATTTCTGAATGCATCCGAAGATTCTTTAATCTTTTAGGTATGATTCCAGTGATTTCCGAACACTTGTCGAAACAACACAGATATTTCTGAACCTTTCCGAAGGTTATGGGACAGGCTCAAAATAATTCCGAAGACTTTCGGAACACTTCTAGAAACAATTCCAATATTTTCGTAACCTTTCGGAAGATTATGGAACAGGTTCGAAACGTTTCCAAAGATATTCTAACAATGTCGATACACTTTAGATTTTTCAAACCCTCTAAAACCTTCCGAAGATTTTCTGAATTGCAAAATCAGGGAATGATTAAAGTTAATCAGAAAATAGTTTCCCCATTTGGAATTTGATTGCAAAAGCTTCGCTTGCATGAGCACTGGCCCAAAGAAACGGTGCAACATTGCAAAAAAATTATAGATCGCGAACAAAAAACCCGTTTCTACTCTCTCTATTGTCCGATATAATTTTCTCCACTCCTTTGTTTTACCCCGATTTTTGTGAACGCCAAACGTCAATTTTTCATTCGCACTTTTTTCCGTTTACTTTCGTTTCGGATCGTCAAGATGGGGTCGGTCTGTGGGTTTTTATAAAAGAAGCCGAAAACAATTCCAGGATAGGTCTTAAATACTGCTTATGCAGGCAAAAGAAAGCATACATGTAATGATATTTTTTAAAGTTTTAATTGATGTATTAAGTTAAAAGCACGGATTTCAGTTAAAAATCGTGAATTGGAAATGCGACCAAAACATTTTACAGGCCGTTTTAAGGTTCAACGAAAACCGGTTCAACACTCGATAGTAAACGGCTTTTCTCTTATATATTTGTTGTTATTATGGGTTTTTTTGTGCAAAACCTTTCGGACGATCGTTTTGAAATTTTCGAAAATAAAAAGTGTGGAGGAGGGGTGCAAGGAAGAAACGAGATCTGGCAAAATCTGATTACGCGTAGGCCATGAATCAGAACCAGCTACAGAGTGCGCATGCCCAAGTTCCTGTCAACAAGCACCTAAACCTGATCTCGTCTTCATATCTAGTTTGGGAACCAAAGTGACATCTTGGGAAGAGATCAGTGTTTGTTCACGGGAACTGGGCATGCGCATTTGGTGCGTGGGCCTGATTCGTGGTTACGCGCAATCGAATTTTGACAAATCTCGTTTCCTCCCACACCTTCCAAAACGAGATCTGGGGACGAGATCAAAGACGTACGTGCGCGCGTGCACTGCATTTTGGCGCCACAACCTTGCAACACGCCCTATTTTCCCGCCATTTTACAGCCACCTCATTGGCTGAATGTACTGCGCAATCTAATGTATTGTAATGTCTTTCGACACTCATGCGAAACTCGTTATAATAATAATAGACCCTTTCACGGTTTCGGATGCCATCTTGATTGGGGGGCAAACACGTGTAAAATTACAGCAAATGTATGGGATTTTGGTCGAGTTTGGACCTCCGTAACTCCGCTCCAAAATCGCAGAT
>JAOBYG010087323.1:0-11422 GCA_025403545.1 Epizoanthus stellaris
CTAAAAATGAGTAATTACGAAAAAAAAACTAGAGAATCAGAAACACAAGAACAAAGAGAGGAACGGTTGCTAAGAATGAGTAATTATGGAAAACGAATTAGAGAATCAGAAACACAGGAACAAAGAGAGGAACGGTTGCTAAGAATGAGTAATTATGGAAAACAAATTCGAGAATCAGAAACACAAGAGCAAACACATTCAAATCTGCAACAAACTACAGAACATAATAGGAAAAGGCAACTAGAAAGTGATCTCCAGGAGGATGTTAGCCAAACATATCAAAGGGAAGGGCAGCAAGAAGCTGTTGAACAGATTAAGAAAAGGAAAACTATTGACAAAATTGGACTTAAGAATCAGCAAGACTATTTGAAACAATTTGATGTTGTTAAGAATGGTAAAATTAATGAACAAATTTGGGCAAAATTGAATATTGCAAAATTTCACAAATCTATGATCTTTTCTACTTATCAGTGCACTGTTTGTAAGGAAGCATGGCCACTAAGATCTAAACCAAGATCACCAGACAGCTATATCTGTTTACGATGTTCCAGGGACAAGAAATGCCCCAAGAAGTTTTCAGTTGAAAATTCTATGATTCCTTCACCTGTCCCACAACAGTTACAAAACTTGACTCAAGTAGAGGAAATGCTGATTGCCCGAGCCCTGCCCATCATGAGAGTTTACATCAAACCTGGTGGTCAGAGAGGTTACTCAGGTCATTGTATTAATTTGCCACAGAATGTAAAAGAACTTGCATCTTCACTACCAAGGTACCCTAGAGATTTATCTGTGATTATTGTTAAGATCAAAGGTCGAGACAATACATTCAAAGATGTTACAGTTAGGAGAGAAACAGTACATAATGCATTATTATGGCTTATTGAAAATAATCCACAGTATACAGGGTTAGAAATAAATATGGAATCACTAAACTGTTTACCTGAAAATGGCATTCCTTCAGATCTGTTGACAGTTGAGACAGAAGATGAAAGTTTTGAGCCTGATTCTGGTCCACCCACTGACAATCCTACTGAGGATATTGTTTATAATGAGTCAACTGAAATGAGCAGTTTCTTACCAGTTCGTGAACAACAAGAACAAGAAATTCAAGCTGTAAGAAATCAGCTTTCTCTAGATTCTTCAGAGGAACACATGGAATGGCCCACAATTGAAGATGAACCACTAAATGAATATGAAACAGCATATTTAGCAACATTGGCTTTCCCTACCTTATTCCCAGATGGAAAAGGAGATCCAACTAATCCAGCACTTTTAAGAGATGTTCCTCTTCAGGAGAGAATTAAGCATCTTATGAAATTTGCTGAATATTGTGATGGTAGGTGGGTATATCGTTTTGCTCATCATCCCAGATTCTCATATTGGGCTTTTAACATGATTCAGAGAAAACGAATATTACAGCAGAGTGGAATATTTTTGAAACAAAATCCAGGTGAAGCACATCTTACAATTGATGAATTGCGTGAAATGGCTATAAGTAACAATTCAGCTGTATTCATGTCCAAAGTTTCACGGTATATTGCTAATATTTCAGGAACAGATGCTTATTGGCACAAAGTCAGAGAAGATCTCAAAGCTATAATAACAACTGTTGGGCCACCAACATTCTTTTTTACTTTTTCATCAGCTGATATGCATTGGCCTGAATTGCATGCACTCTTTGGAGGAAACCCTCATTCCAGTGAGGAGAGACGACAGAATGTGATAAATAATCCTCATATTGTCGATTGGTTTTTCACTCAGCGGTTAGAGAGCTTTGTTAAACATTGGCTTTATGACACTCTTGATGCCAAGTGGCATTGGTATAGATATGAATACCAAGGAAGAGGTAGTATTCATTGTCATGGTACTGCTAAACTAAACAATGACCCTGGATTGTGTCAGCTCACCGAGACTGCCTTGAAAGGATTCTTAGCTCAGAAGCACAAGGATGGCAATAATTTTCTAGAGACAACAGAACTAGACCAATACATTGAAGCTGGCAAGAAGGCTGCTGACACTGCATGTCAATATGTTGATTGGCTGTTGTCAACAGTTAATCCAATGCCACCAGATGAACACATATGGATTAAACCTCCTGTCCACCCATGTCAGAAACAACACAAAGACATTACAGATTATAGTGTAGAGGCTGATTATGTAGATCTATTAAACACTGTTCAACGGCACACTCGATGTAGCACAAGTTATTGTTTAAGAAAGAAACACAATCAAACAGACTTAACATGTAGGTTTCATTTCCCAGTTGAACACTGTCCAAGCACCAGGTTGGAATTTGAACAAATTCACAGTAAAACAGATGAGTTACAATATAGAGCAAAAATTGTTACTAAGAGAAATGATTCAAGATTGAACAGTAACCAACAACTGCAACTGCAGGGCTGGAGAGCTAACTGTGATATTCAGGTAGTCATTGATCACTATGCCTGTGTTGAATATCTCACAAAGTATGCTGCTAAAACTGAACCAAGGTCACCTGTGGTAAAACAGGCATTTAATTCTATTCTTCAGAATGTGGACAACAGCACGAACCCACATAAAGCTATTAAGAAGGTGATAATGAAAACTCTTGGGGAAAGAGATTATGCTGCTCAGGAAACAATGCATCACTTAATGTCACTGAAACTTCACAGTTCAACATTCAATGTCATTCCAGTAAATCTAAATGGTTCGCGCAGAGTACGTACTAACATATCTGTTGAAGATGGTGTTACTTGTACTGATAACTCAGTTCTTGATGTTTATGCTAATAGAGAACAGTACGATAGTTCACCTGACATTGTGAATCTCAACTTTGTTCAGTTTGCTACAACATACAAAGTTATCAACAAGAAACTAACAAAGCTGCCAGATAATGTTGTTCCCAGAATATTTCCAACTTATTCTTGTAATCCTAAAGGACAAAACTTTGCCCTCTATTGTAAGTACCAGCTTCTGAGGTATAAGCCTTGGAGAACAACTCAAGATAATGCATGGGGTGACCAGGAAGCATCTGATGAAACCTTTGTAAATTGCTGGCAAGATTTTCTGCGCACACCCTATGCACAGACTCACGTCCCAGACTGGTTTGATAAACTGCAAAATGTTATTCAAAGTCAGGAAGACCCAAATTATGAGCCTCTTGTGCCACAGACTAATACTCGTGAAGAATGGATGATTATGTCAGATCTTCGTATACCATTTGAAAACTGTCAACAAGATTCGGACACAGCACATGATTGGCAACAAGATAGAGCTAAATATAGTGACCAACTAATTGGAGAAATGCCTGGATGGACAAAAACAAAGAAAGAACAAACTGTAGACAGAAATATGACATGCCGGGGCTATGAAGTCGTTGATATCAGCAGTTTCAGTGAAATGCAGCAACTTGCATATGATATTGTTAAGTCACATTCTGAAGATGTCTGTTCTGAGAAAGACCCATTGTGCCTTATAATAATTGGTGTTGCTGGTACAGGAAAAAGCTACCTTATTAATGCTATCTGTACTCTCTTACAAAACAAATGTGCAGTTACAGCTACAACTGGTAAAGCCTCATACAATATCAGAGGTGTGACAATTCACTCTTTGTTGAAACTACCAGTTGGTTCACGAGGTAATAATGATCTTAAAGGTCAAAGCCTATGTAGATTACAAGAATCTCTCAATGGAATTGATTACATCCTTATAGATGAATATTCATTGCTGGGTCAAGTTACTTTTGGCTGGATAGATAAGCGCTGCAAACAAGCAACAGGATGCCATGACAAAGTTCTCGGTGGTAAATCATTGATCTTAATTGGTGATCCAGGCCAGTTACCACCTGTAGCTGATAAGCCACTTTACCACACCAAACCATCAAGTAAAGTTGGAGAGCAAGGTTATCAGACATTCAAAATGTTTGACAAAGTTGTTAAACTAACAGTGAACCAGCGCGTACAGGGTAGCAGTCCTGAACAAGTAAACTTTAGAGATTTACTGTTACGACTCCGTAAAGGTGATTCGACAGAAGATGACTGGAAGTTGCTTTTGACTCGACAGCCCTCAAATATCACAGATTTGTCTGCATTTGAAGATGCCACCAGATTATATTTTGGAAATCAGCAAGTTGCAGTTTATAATGATGAACAATTGACTAAACTTCAGCAACCAGTAGCTCACATCAATGCTCGCCATTCATCTGCTATGGCAAAGAAGATGAGTTCTGATGACATGTCTGGATTACAGCCTCTAATATTTCTAGCAAAGGATGCTAGAGTAATGTTAACTATGAATTTGTGGCCAAGTGTTGGACTCTGTAATGGTGCAACTGGAACAGTTGTTGATTTTATCTATGAGATTAATCACTGCCCACCAGACTTGCCAGTTGCAGTAATCGTTCAGTTTGATGATTACAGAGGTCCTTCTATTTCTCATAATAAACCATCATGTGTCCCCATATGCCCTATTACTGTCTCTGTACAGTCATCAGACACTTTCCACGAGAGACAACAGTTACCTCTTAGACTTGCATGGGCTCTAACAATACACAAGAGCCAGGGACTGACTCTCCCAAAAGCATGGATTGATATTGGTAAATCTGAAAAAACTGCTGGACTTTCTTATGTTGCAGTAAGCAGAGTCCGGACGCTATCAACTTGTGTTATTGAACCTATGACATTTGAAAGGTTAACAAGCTTGAAATCATCTGCAAACTTAAAATTCCGACTAGATGAAGAAGCTAGACTAGATAAAGCAGCCCAGGAAACACACGCTTTATTTTAGCATTAATAGACAGGTTGATTTAGATTATAAGCATACTTGTGTACATGTACTTTAGTTGTGTTTGTGCTATGATAATTTTAAAAATCCTAAGTCCTGTTCAACTATTATCGATGGTATTACTGGTAGTTGTGTTTTACACACATCCATTGTATAATTTGTAGCCTGCCTCATACCCTACCACAACCGGGGTATGTGTGCAAATGAAATGTAATGACTGTGAATTTAGGTAAGTGTACTTCAAAGTGCATGTATTGTTGTTTGCCTGATACAAGTACATGTATATGTATCAGGTCATTGTAATTTTGTGACTAATAAAGTTAATTTGTTTCCTTTTTCCAGAATCTGCATACATGTATAAGAGTTGAAAAGGTGGCAACAAGTATCTGGTATGGACACCACAAAGTAATAACTGCTCATCAATGTTATATGAAACAACCGGTTGCTTCACTGAATAAAGTAAATGACTCAAGATTTGTGGCAAACTCTGAATATCCTGTGGATGTGCATATTGCAATTGTTGACAACAACAAACCAGAAAAGAAAGAAAGCATCCAACATCTTGTTGCAGGACAATATTATATTTGGCAACTGCAACTGCATGGACTAGTGGACAAATTATCTATATTCCAGTTTTTCTTGAACACAAGATCAAGAGAATTTAAAGAAACTTCAACAACTTCAATCAAAGAAATGGCTTTGTGTGGTAGACTTCTTATCATATGACTACAGATATTATCATTCTTTCCAAGTACATATATACAAGAAAATGGAAACGTTGCCCAATATATATGAACATATTTCTGTAGAAAGTGACAATATTATATTGCTGAATAGCATCTGCATGTGTGTGAACTTGTGAAAAGCGAACATCATAATTTACAATTGTGCTGGACACTACACCTTGTAGATTGAGATAATAATTCAACGTGTTTTGGTAGTATCCTACTGAGAAAAATAACCTCTTCATAACACAAACAATGATGATGTAAACATATAGAAAATAGAAAACCAGCTTAGATTATATAAAAGCACATCAGAACATCAAGCATAGCTGTCTTGGGTGAAATTACAATTCCCAACTGCAAGTAATTCAATTTTTAGATCAACAGAAAGTAGGAGACTTCTGCTTTTGTAAAATAAACCAGGCAAATATTTTTCTAAGCATGCTACCAATTTCATATTCAGAGGAAAAATTCTGTTTTAAATGCTGTTAAGGTGGCTCCCACCTGTTTTCCAATTTTTTGGCATTAGCAAATTTAACAATGGCTTACTTATACACAACACCAGTTTGGTGCCAATTGTAATGGCCTCATGTTTAACCAATTATTCATCTTATAGACAAATCTCATTTCATGGTTACTATCATTGTCATGGCAACCAAATAGGGGCTAGAATGCACCTTATTTTTGACATTTAACCGTATTTTGCTAATAAGTTAGCATGGTAACCCCCATTTTTATTGCTTTATTCTAATTGGCATTAACAGAAGAAACTTTTGTGAGATTTCAAAAACAAAATACAACGTGCAGATTCTGTGCCACCTTAATTTAGTGTGAATTTTCGGTGGCACCAAATCTGCACGGTGTAATTTGTTATAAATTGCTTCTGTTAATGCCAATTTGAAAGGAGAAAATGGGGGTCACCATACTCATTTTTGAGAAAAATGTGATTTAAAAATGTAAAAATAAGGTTCATTTGAGGCAGTATGTGGTTGCCATGACGAACACAGTAACCATAGAATGAGGTTGGTCTTAAGAAGAGAAATTGCTTAAACAGATATCATAACAGCTTGCAGTGAAGTGCTGTGGTAAAGCGTTCGTCAAATTTGGTGTTGCAAAAACATCGAAACAGGTGGGACCCACCTTAAATTTACCGTTCATGTTGGAACGATTCGAGTTATCAAAATTGAGATTTACGCAGAATATAAATATCCGTTAACAGAACTTTCAGGCAAACAAAATTGTCAATATTTCTAATGGTTCACGAGATATGGCGAACGAAATTGAAGTTCTTACCGGAAGTCAATTTGTATTGACGTGGCGTATATTTAAGGACCGTTCATTTTTTATGAGGTAGGGGGGGGCTGGTGCGAATTAGGGGGGGCGGCGGCCACCCCAAAAAATTGAGGCCTAAAGGGGGGGTCATCCCCACAAAATATGAGGGAAAGGTGGGGACACTCAAAAAAATTTGAAAGCCAGTCTGTTACCGCAAAGTAATTCTTATAATGCACACTTTTAATTGAGGATAAGAAGCAAGGAATTGGTCCCAAAATGCAGGAAATAGCCGTTTCAGACCCTAAATTTCGAAATTTTCTGGGGGGGGCATGCCCCCGGACCCCCTATGAAGCTCGCGCCTTCGGCGCTCGTATACTCCACGACGACAATGACCAGCATTTGGGTTGCTAAAACTTGGGGTCTATGTAAAATATGTTATTTTATGTCAATGTGTGAATATACTGTAACTCTTTGTAAGTTTTGTATTTCATGAGGAGCATTTTTTTTAAATTTCTTCAGTGTTGTAATATTTCGAGCATGTTCCCTACATGTACATTTGAATATTAAAAGAGTTAGAGTACTTTCATTTTTTTGGGAGGGGGGGCACTTAAAAAAATATGTTGATGAGGGGGGTCACCTAAAAAATGTTGATAGAGAGCGGGGGGTCATGCCATTTTTTTCAGATTGTATCCGAAATTGCACCAGCCACCCCCCCTCTCCCCCTACCTCATAAAAAATGAACGGTCCCTTAGAAGCGAATTTGTCGAAACATGTTTTTGCTCAAATTACGGCAAACTAAACAATCAATGCTCCATCAATTTTTGGCAAATTGATAATATACTAGCTGAAGATGTAAACCGCGTGGGGGAATTTTGAAATTCCATTCCAATTGTTTTACTACCTTGAGCACTGCATTCTTTTGCGCTAAAACTACGTAATAATCTTCAAATACCTGCAGAAAATAAATGACGCGTTTAATTAAAAATCCCCAACACGGAATTAGACTGCAAATAGTGCTGAAACTGTGGAAATTGGAATAGACGGCTCCATTGACCTCTGGAAGTGAATGCGTTGGTTTGGAATTATGATGCGCGCATTCGGCTTACAATAAAATATTATTGAACAAACTTTTCACCATCAGCTAGATAACATCATAAGCTTTCCATTGATATATTATAGGTTGTAGTTATCCGATGCGTATTAACAAAATTACATACAGATAACTGAAAACACTGCTCAAGGTGAACGGTAACCTTGACACTTCGACGCTTGCTCCATTACTGCAGTCAGTCAATCCTGCACAATTATTAAACAGTCAGTTTCATTTTATTATACGTCATAACGATTTCCTTTCACTATCACTTCTTATTATTTGTCTGTGGATACTTCTTTGATGCCACGCAGGACGACGATTTTTAGCGCCAACAGTGTTCCGTTACAAAAATTGTTCGTGAGGGTCATATAAAGTATATAAAAATCTCACCGGAGACCGTGGAGTGTGTTCAGGTTATTGAAAATACGAAACTACGCTATCGCTATCGCTATAATATAATTTTTTTTTAATATTTCTATAAAAACATAGGATCGAAATTATTGCATATTTATAATTATGCTCATCCCGCCATTATATTCATCCGCACACTAACGTGAACGATTGGTCCAAATTTACGATTTCCTATTGGGCGCTATCTCGAAAATCCATTCCTATTGGTTACTTTCGATCCGCGAACTGCTGCATAAATTTTTTGTTTTGTATGAAAAGTACGGATCGAAAATATCCAATAGAAATAAATGTATATTATGTAAACCAATAGAAACTGATTTTTTTTCATCCAATAGCAATGTTTTGCTAAGATCTCACTGCTGTTTTCTCCGACGTCCAAACTGTAAACTCGGCGATTGGTCTAAATGTATCACTTTCTATTGGCCGCTATCTCGCAAATCCATTCCTATTGGTTAATTTCGATCCGCCCTAACAGTATAAAATTGAAGAATTCACCCTGTTCCCCCAGTCAGTGTCACGATGTCCGCGTCGAAAGATATGTGTGGCTTTGTCCACAATGTTTCTCCGACAAAGAAGTCTAAGAAAGACAACAAACCATACTTTAAGTTCGACCTACAAACCGGCACAAGCGACTTTAGTCGTGGTGTGTGCTATGAAGACAAGTTTCAAAGCCAGTTCAGAGGTTTCCAGCAGTCCCGCAGTCCGGTCAAGCTAAAGAACGTAGTAGAAAAGCGAGGAAGAACACCCGACGACATGGACCTTGTCGTTAGCAAGAGGTCGAAACTAGAAGATGCTGCCAATGCAGAGATCGACTTCGACTACGACGAAGATCATCCTGACGAAGATTTGGCCCAGTTCGTAACGCTCAGGGAAGTTGCGCAAATCAAGCCTGGCCAGTTAGTCAGTGTGCAAGGACTAGTGTCGCTTGTTTCCAACGATGTCGATGAGCGAGTCATCAACGGACAGGTCAAACGGTTCAACGCGTCCGTTGTCCTCACAGACGAATCCGGTACAGTTCCAGTTACACTCTGGGAAGACTTCATTCAGTCTGTTGAGCACGGTTCCGCATACAAGTTCACTGGAGTCCGTGTAAAGTCCTACAACGGAGTACGCCTTACGACCACGCCATCCACTGAGTTGGTGCAAGTACAAGAACACTATCCAGAGCCTGAGGCCGCAGTCGTCGCCGCTCTATTTGACATCCATCAGGTCAGCATGGAGGCAATAGAGATTACTGAGGACTTCCGCAGGTGGTATTCCTGCAAGCGCTGCAACAGGGCTCTCACTGACATCAACACTCTCAAGATCACCACCTGTTCAAACTGCAAGGCCGTCCAGCGTCTCGTGTCAGGTAGCCAGGATGTAAGCATCCGTATCAGTGTGCACGAAGATGACAGATTGCGTTCCCTGACGGCATTTTCTCGAGTCCTCGACACCATCCTCAGCAAGTACAACGATCTAAATCCGGAGGATGAAGTTACACAGGAGTCAGAGCCTGACAAGATCTACCTGGCCTTGCTGATGTGCCCTCCCTGCACTATCAAGTACCGAAAGACCACTGCCGTGGTAACTGAAGTCACCTTCCCCTAGGAGGCGCCTGGACAACAAAAATAAACGGCTCCTTTAGGAGCCACCAAATCTATTAAAGGAATGATCATAGTACTTCTTACTAGAATATATATTTTGTTAAACGCATACGTAAATTATAATTAATGGCGAATCACATCAGTTTCCACTATTCCATGTGTACAACATATACACATCGTCACATGTCATCCCACCGGCAGAACTTCCGGATATAATTATTAAAGTGGGGAGGGGTGAAAATTGAGTTGTAGGTCTTTCAAGAACCTTAAAAAACACTGAAAATTTCAGCCAAATCGATACCCTAAAATACATTTGTCTAAATTTGGTACCAAAATGTATCCACTTTTCCTTTAGAAAAATGAGAAGAAAACTACATCAAGCAAATATAATTTCCATATTTTTACAGTCACCTTTTGCCCTAATAGTAATATTTTAAATGGATTATTTACATCAGAACCACCACACCCTAATAGATTACACAATCACCTGTAGGCTTAAAAAGTGATACGGTTCCCGAAAACTCCCTAAAACGACAAACAAAATCTGATCCTCCCCCCACTCAATTAAGTTCGCGGGGTTCTAATTTAACCCTGAGATACACGTTCCATCAACCTAAAACTCATTGCGCAAGGACTTCCATATTTAAGCAATTGATATAAACAGCTGTCTGTCTATAAATTGCAACTGTTATATATAATTATAAACACTCAATCTGAAAGCAATAAACTTTAATCAATGTAATTGTAAATCAATGTCCGTATATTATACAAACATAGACACTACTGTACAATAAATTGCAATGTCATCGGCTCATAAATATCTCAACAAGAAAAAGCTTTTAATTCGTCTTACGCTATGTATACCTTTTTGCTGCCAAATCCAAATCCACTGATGTCCATAAATCTTCTCCATTCGCTTCGTGATATAAAAAATGGACGCCAAAAACGATGTTGATGACGTCAATTTCCCAGAACTCCGTGCGAGTGTTAAGGGTGCGTTTTCTTCGTCCTCTCCGAAATAGGAGTATAAACATGCACCTTTTTTAATTTTGGTCGTACTCCAGTTTACTCCGAAACTGGAGTACTCTGTTTTACTCCATCTCCGGAATTAGAGTAAGGGAGCGTTTCTTTGGTCTACTCCGAAAACGGAGTAAACCGGAGCAGAACTGCGAAAGATACGCAAAATATCAAAACGGAGCCGTAATTCGTCATCCTAGAATGGCTGCGCGAGCGGGGAGAGAGCCTTTCTCGCAGTGAGTACTCCGTTTCCGGAGTAGACCAAAAAACGCGTCCTAAATCGGAGTACTCCGGATTAGGAGTCCTCCAAGAATAGGTTTCGCACTTTTTGGGGGCTCTACCTTGTGCTTTCGTGTATTGATTGGTGCCCTGTGCAACAACTGCAACACGCCACCCCAATCGCGCAATATGTAGACTGACGGGTAGACTGACGGGTAATGGTATTAAATTGTTGACGAACGTCAGGATGACGAATTACTCCGAATTACTCCGTTTTCGAACTAGACCAAACAAGCATATCCTACATCTCTCCAACTGCAACCGACACTGGCGACAGT
>JAOBYG010087434.1:0-11421 GCA_025403545.1 Epizoanthus stellaris
AATAACCTCGTTTGGTCGGTCTGTACGGAAGAGTATTTTGCCCTCGATCTTTCGCACAGACAAGACCTCGGGCAAAATATTCTCCCATACAGACCTCCCACTCAGCTATTAAGATGTTTATACAGCTATTTAAAAAAAGGTTGACATCTGCAAAGCGTAATACCAACCGCCAAAGGAATTGTGGGGCTCTATATTCTACTCTCTGCAGCCTCCTTTAACTTCCAAACAGACAGAAAAAAGTTAGTAAAAGTATGGTTTTAAACATTTGCGATGATTTGATGAAATATCTTGCAATACTTAGAGAAATCTATAAGCTCCCATCATGCTTTGAGAGCTGGGTATTGCGCTTTGCAGCTTTCAACCTGTTTTGAAATAGCTGTATATATAGGTGTTCGCCGCAGAGCCATTCAGCAACCTGTTTTACATGGGGTACAAGTGTCCAGTACTTTAGGGTCTTAGCCAGATCGCTGAATGTAGCTCACAGCAGTTACTGTCCGAGACATTGAATAGTGCCTTTAGTAAACATACCACAACAACGGCATTAGCTTACTCCTATTGACAATCGAGAGACAAGATCAACGGCTTAACGTTCCTGTCAACGGACGGTGTGGTGAAATAGCGTCGCACAAATTCAACCCTCGGCAATTGAACTAGGGACTTTCTGGCTGGGAGCCAGAGATCATACTGACTAAGCCAACTACCCTCTCCCATGATGTATTTTAAGAAGAAGGCAACCGGCACTGATATAAGAGTTGCTTTTAGCTTTCCGAAAATCACGAGTAGAGAGCATGAACATGAAGTACCTTGGCTAGCCTGCTAATACAGACTCTTCATATCACAACTTGTCTGTGTAATCCCTACAATGAAACGCGAAAGAAGAGTCTGCTTCACGAGTGACGAAATGTCTTCCCACCAATACTGCGTTTAAAATTCTAATTTACACCTTGAAGAACTTAGAGAAAAAGTTCCTAAAACCTAGATAGAACCCTGAATTGAACTGTTTCACGGCGAAAAATCGATGCGCCGGTACTCGCAAAGCGTGTTTACAAATGGAACGAAAGTCTTGGTGAGCATGTCAGGTGATTGTTACTTTTGAAGCCTACCTTTTCTTGAAAGCTATTCCAGAGTTCTAAATATCTGTCCAGTTTCCTTCCTATTTATATCAGGGTGGTTTATGTTCATAGGAGCAAGCAAGTATTATATTGCGGTGCATTTTATTTTGTTGTTTTGTGCATCTGATTGATAAACTTCAATGAAGAACGGCTGGAATTTTTAACTCAGACAATCAAACGCAACTTCTAGTTTTCTGAACTGATAGCTGATTGGTCGAACTTCGGACTTCGAACTTCACTAGCGTTTTGTTTCTAGGGGTTTCCCAACAAGGTGCGATGTGAATAGTCTGTATTAGCAGGCTACACGTTGGCTTGTCTGTCGTTAAACTTCAATATAACAACGACAAATAACTATAATGAAACAACGTTTCCATGTAGTATAAAACCCGCGACGTGCACTACTAATCCTTATGCAACCGTACAAATAAAAAATACACGAATACATATTTCTAAATGGTTATTTCTTTGCTTTCGCAGAAACAATTTTCGATAAACGATTCTTAGGAGAACAATTTTAGAAACAGTTTTGGGGAAACAGTATCAGGAACAACAAATTGTTTATGTTTATACTGATATAAAATCATGGCTGTGACAACAGCACCCGCAGTCGTCACTCCAATTTAGCCTTGGTTCGACTTGGGATAGAATATCTTGGTCAAGGGAATCCAAACCAACACCAAATTTGTAATGGACATATAGTTTCTCCAGAGTTGTGTTGTCGAGCAGTGCATCAGCTAAAGACTTAAGCCCCATATCAGTAATATTATTACCACATAAATGAAGCTCTTTCAACGAACGGTTACTTGGCAATGCTTTAGCAATTGCTGATGCTCCTTTTGTGCCTACCGTGTTGCAGCCAAATAGATCATCCATGTTGATTGAACCACAATTATCAAACAGAGCCATCCTGCTGTTAGATAGCGCTAGTCTTGTTAAAGTGTTGTTACTGTGCAACAAGTCAGTAACTGCCTCAGCTCCCTGATCACCACACTCAGTGGCAGTAAGATTAAGTGTGTGCAAGACATTGTTTGATTTCAGCGACAAGGCAACGTAAGACACACCTCCACACCCAAGAGGATTTGATGACAAGTCTAGCTTCTGTAGGCATCTGTTACTTTGCAGCATATCACCAACAGCCTGGGCCCCCTGTGCGCAACACTTTGTGTCAGTCAAACAAAGCGTGTGCAGGGTGTTGTTAGACTTGAGCGACTGTGTAACGCAACATACACCTCCATAACCGAGAGGATTACATGACAGGTCGAGCTTTTGTAGATGTCTGTTACATGACAGCATGTCACCAACAGCCGCACCTCCCTCCACACCACATTTATTCTCTGATACATCAAGTATCTCCAATCTTGAATCTTCAGCGACATATTCTGTGCATTCAATGCCACTGATGTCTGTTGCGTCTTTGGTTGAGGCATGTGGCTTAAGAGCTTTCACCAAAACTTTAATTTCGGCATCACTCAAACTCATTTTATAAAGGTGCAGTACCTTTAGGTAAGGATTCACGTTCAATCCTGTTGCTAGTGATACCACCACTTTACTTAAATCGCTAAACGTAAAGTCTGCTAGTTCAAGATGCTTTAGCGACTCATTGTGGGCTAACATGCTTCGCAGAGCCACTTCTGACTCATCTTCCATCTCCACCAAATCTACATGTAGCGCCAGCTCTTGAATTGTTTCATTGACTTCCAGTGCTTGGAAAATTGAAACTAATTCGCGAGAATAAGGTACAAGACAATGACACACTCCAGGAGTACTATGAATTACGAGTTCTACTAAACGGCCTTCATTTCTAGAAGATACGTTTCTTTTCAAAACATGAGGAAGCACTCTTATTATTTCAATGTAAATATGTGCCCCGCCGACAACTATACTTTCTGAAAAAAACGGATAAACGTAACTAGCCATGTCTGAATCAATGATTGAACGCTCACAAAGAATCTTGCAAAGAATATCTAAGTGTTTAAAGTCATTAGTAAAGCACTTTGACAGTTCTTTCACAAAGCATTTGGCATGTTTAACACTTTCACAAAACATGCCCGATATAAACAACAACACTTGTAGAAATCTCTGGGTATTTTGCAAAGCATTCACCATTTCATGCATTGCCACTGTCTGATTTTCAATGCAATCTGTGACATATCTAGCAGCAAAGTATTCTTGGAAGGTTTTGTGTATAAACCAGTAGCTGTGATTCTTCTTCATCTTGCTTTCACTTGATTCCTTCAATAGAAATCCAAGCTGTGTTGCGTTCTTATAATCGTGCTTCAGCGAACTTTCGAGAAAGTACAACTGGTCTTTCACAAGGCCTTCAAATGCTAGTCTTCCCAATTCAGTGTGCAACTCCTTATAATCATCCAAAAGTGTGTCATCGTCAACAGGCAAGTCATTCTTTAAGCAAAACCGTTTAGTTATACAGAAAACAATGTTATGATACAGCTCAGTTTGAGTAGTTGGCAGTTTTCCACAAAATTCTTCAAAAACAACACACAACAACGCTGTGTTTAAGGGGCTTGTGGCAAGTGTTCTAAGTCGAGTGTCCTCACGCAATTCCTTGATGAGCTTTTCTGCAAGTAAAGGATCTTTACTTTCTTCAAAGTATCTTTTCATGTATTCCTCAACGTTATTCTCAGAATAACCTTCAAGTTCCAGTAAAGTATCGAAATGCTTCCTTACTTCCAGTCCCCTCTCCTGCCGGGAGGTTACCACCAGAAAGCAGTTACTAAGACATCTTCTTGTTATCAGCTCCATAACATGTTTGTTGGCTGCAGCAGGCACTTCATCTAAGCCATCTATAATGAGCAGTATCTTCTCCTGGTTGTGTTTAACAAATTGAAAAAAACATTCCTTTATGCTTGGTTCGATGTCCAAAGGAAGAAGCTGATCCTCAATTGCTGTCCAGATGTCACCTATCATGTCTCGACACTTGATCAAAATAACTAGATCAAAGTGAGGGAAGTTCTTTGGTAATTTTTCAGCCGCCCAGTTATATGCCAGTTTTAGGCTGATAGTTGTTTTGCCCATTCCTGGGCTTCCTTCAATTAAGATTGTCTTCGAGGTAGCAGAGTTCTTACGAGGCTGGAATATATCAGACAGTTCTACAGTTTCATCTGTCAGTCTAGAACGTACTCGTTCTCTCTCAATCATACCCAACCTGATGTAGATCTTTTCCAGATGGAAGAGCACGTCATCAAACCAGGGGAGCGGCTGGACACAAGAGGCCCTTCGCTTGTATTCATTCTCTAGCGTAGTAGTGCAGCCGGTGAGATCTGAATGAAATTCAACAAATATTTTTATGATTAAATAACTGGGACTTTTCTTAACTGCATTAGGTACAACAATACTCAACCAATACTTACAAAAATAATATCGTTATTTCTAATAATATAGATGACTTCTGTCATTGGAAAATGTATTCCTACTTCCGGCAAATACACATAAATCCAATATTTTGCTCAAATGCAAATACCATATTTCCTGATCAAGAACACTCCTTCAAATAAGTGCACCTTCGATTAAGTCCCCTCTCTAGAATATGACGTTTTAAATAAGCGTCCCCTTCAAATAACCGCTCCCCTACAACTTATGAATATAAAATTCCCTTCCGTCTGCACCAGGAAAAAGTAAGAGAGAAGGTTAAAACCGATTGGAATTCAAGTATTAAATTAAGAAATACAGACAGGCTAAACAAATAATTATGTACGCCAACCCAGACTATAAAACATTCATTGACATGATGCTTAAAAATATTATCGTATATGAAAACGGCGAATTACGATTCAATATCATTAATCTGTATTAAGCTCCCCCCTCTAGTGCCCCTCAAATTAGCACCCACGTGCACCTTTTCACATAAACTATTACATAAGTGCATTGAGCACTTATTTGAGTAAATATTTATTAATTTAGAGATAAAAGTACATGAACTGGCATAGCCATTAGTAGTAGTCCAAAGGAGAGTTCCAGCCCAGTTAGCACAGGTAGGGCAGGTGGCGCAGCCGTAACCGGCCAGAACTGGCGGGGTGGTCCCACCCGGTACCCTGGCTTGGTGGTGCCCCCGATCATACAATATGGTACGTCACTCAAGGTTACTGAATATAATTACCTGATTGGTCAGTATAGGATCATACATAATTTATGCTCAGTCAATGAAGGTCACCGAATATTATGCTATGATTGGTTAGTACTGGATCATACGATGTGCTAGGTTATACAAGGTTACTGAATCGAGCCACCAGAACCATCACCACTGCCACTGCCACCGTCACCGCTGCCACAACCACCACCACCACCAGCACCTCCTTCACTACCACATCCACCACTGCCACTGCCACCATCACCACCGCCACAACCACCTCCTACTCCACCACTGCCACCACCACATCCACCACTGCCACCTCCACCATCACCTACTCCTCCTCCTTCACCACCACCCCCATCACTGCTACCATCACCACCACCTCCTCCACCTCCTCCTCCTCCACCGCCACCACCGCTACCATCACCACCTCCTCCTCCTCCTGGTCATTGACTTCGCCAATTTGGATACTAAACTAAACTCACTGACCACTTTGAAAAACTCGATATATTCTTTCCTGTCCTTCTCTGGTTAGAGTTTAATACATGTAGCTCTCTTTAAATGCTGCACAAGTGGCGCAGGCATTTTGTTAAATGGAATGCCACGGTATGACCGAGTTAGTCATTTCCCATGGGTCGAGCAGTAATTAGTTGGAAAGCATTTAACAGCTTGTCTCATCACGCAGTTTTAGGCGTGGGAGGCAGCGTGGCCGAGCGGTTTAAAGCGCTGACTCGTAACCCGGAGGTCCCGAGTTCGAGTCCTCTGTCCGCCGGTCATGCTGGTGTAAATAGCCGTCTGGCCAGCCTCCCTGCCAGATGGGGTTTTTAACCCAGTTAATTTCCATTTATTATAATTTATCAATTTATAACGTGGTGCTGAAAAGTCCCTAAGGGGAGTCACCATTAGAGAAGTATTTTTTTTTTTTTTTTTTTTTTTAGGCTGCCTGGAAATGTTGCTCATACTAAAGACTTTAAAACAATTAATTTTACGATTATCTACTATGTGGAAATTTTACGGCATGTTGGGATCGATTTGGCAAATTGGGCTTGAAACTAGTTATACACTAATAATTGATATGCATTCCAAGACAGAACCTGTTAGCAAACATCTATATGTGGCAAATATCTATCAGATTCTAATCTGATAAAGGCTCTTGGTACTACTGTTTGTGAAGCTGCTTTCTCTTCAAATGACATAGAAGGTTCAAACAAAATGTACTGTCGTTCACAACCAGGCAAATGTAACAAACTGATAGTTGTGGTACATTTTACCTAGTACACAGTTACATATCTTTGAAACCCATTCAACATACACAATTCGCAATTATTCATGTGCATTTACATTTGTCGGCAGTCTCTGTTTCTTCGGCCTGCGGCATGGAACGAAGGGCTCTGGACCACACGCCATTCCATGATCTGCAGACTACCTTATAAGGAATTACGATTGTTTGTGGGCCCACAAGAGGTGATTTGTGCATGCGCTGGCATGTGGATCGTTCCAGCGACCTTCGTTTCTGCTGCAGGCCAGATAAAAATCTGGTCTTGGGAACAAGATTGTGCTTCTTTCTACTGTATTAAAGCGCTTTTAGTTTGTCCTTGAAACGAAAACAGGGAACTGAACGCGAACCGAACATGAATCGACTTTCTGGGCTTTTGATTGGTTTTACAAACACTGAGCAAACACGCGTGCCATCTGATTGGATTATGAAACATGTTGGAATGCAAATGGTATTTTTATTTGTCAAGCGAACATGTTCAATATAAACGAATGAACAACGATTGTTTCTAAATACTTTCTCATTGGACGAACGAACAGTTTCACTGAAAGACCATCATAATGTGTCACCTTGTTCATGTTTTCTTTTTCCCCAGGATTGGCAGGTGAAACAGGAAGCGAACATCTTGTAAACGAGTTTTTCGAGGACACTCGAAAAGCGCTATATAGCTGCATCACTGCATAGTGTCCGCATAACAAGCAACAGTTACCTGTGTGAACATTTTATCAATTAATCACCCACAACCTGTTTTCCTTAATTATCAAGTAGTGTTCCATATTTTAATCTCCAGGCCTATGAACGATTATTGACAGAGGCTTTTAGTACATGCCGTAAAAGTACCGCAGACATTGCTGTATGTCTCCGGCAACCTTAAGTTTAATGCATGGGGTGATCTGCGACACACTATCTATGGTGCCGTAAAGGTTAATTGAGTTTAACTCTTCCGGTAGTTATGGTGCTACAGACAAAGGAAATGAAGCACATTAACAGGAAAGGGGTCTAATGGGGCAGACAATAATAGGACATTTATAGTGTTATTTCCAACTCAAGGAATAAAGTAAATTGCACCATTTCGAGTTTCTCTACCTTCACCTTGTCATTTCTAACTTCAAGGCCTTAGTTACAAGACTTGCAAGAGTGATATGGTGGAAAAACCAAGACCTTATCAAAATAAGCAAAAAACGTCTATTTCTACATTTCGGCTTCTGCGCAACCCCCATCCCACAAAAAAGCAACTTATAGTTTGAGAAACCGATATATAAGTCGCATTGTACCTCTCTCTAGCTTTGTTTTAATGCAAACATAACTTGATTCGAGCTAGTATTCGCTGATCTATGCCTATTTTTCAACCAGGAATGAAGCGCCGGTTATCTGTGACATGTCGGGGCATTCTGTGCTATTTATCTTGTTTCTTCTATGCCGTAGTTCTGTGTAGCTAACAAGGAGAACAAGCTGACACTTTAACAACAGTCTTCTATTTACCACAACCATTTCTGTCATTTTCACTTTTTCTAAACGTGACTTTCGTCAAGGATCATAAGAGTGAGTTTGCTGTTTCATAATCACTCACCAGTACCATTGACAAATTGAAACACTGTACTGTACTGTCCGCGGTTTGTTTATGGTACCTGTTACAGCACTATATGGAAAACAGACTTTAGTGGGACAATCATTTACTTGATCCAACATTAACTTTCTTAACACATCACAATTTGCTTTCATAATTTCCAGTAGCTCAAGATCTTTTAAAACGTTCTTACCACTGCTATCAGTCATCTGGCTGCTTGTTGCTGTTTCTTTTGTTTGCTGTTCAATTCGCTCAATGCCTGCCTTGACATCTTGAAGGGACACTTTCAAAGCTTGCATTTCATATTGCACTGATAAAAAAATGGTCATAAATTTTTAGTCGAACGTGAAAAGTGGCTACGTGAAAATGTACTGATAACATGTATGTACTGTATATAATACTGTATGCGTTGGAACAGAGACTTGATCAGAGAGTTAAATTTAAATAGAGTACAGTTCATTAAGGGTGTAGGAGAACTGTCTAAAAAGAAGACAGTATAGAAATTGACTGCTAAACATTGCATACATGGGGATTGCTGGATTAGTTTGATGTTCCAATTGACCAGTTGTGGGGTAAGTCAATTAGTTGTCACTTACATGTCAGGAATCTCATTCATCAAGACATTTCACATCTAGTTAAGAAGTATCTGTACTAGAAGCTGTAAAAGCTGTACAATATATATAGCACCAGCAAAAAAATATTTCCTCACTTCTAATATATGCGGCACAAAGTGCACTAAAACCAGCAGCTATTTCAGGAAAGTTACATGTACTGGCAATACGGAGAAGAGGGACGAGGGTCATAGTTTTTTTTAAACTGTACTTAGGGACGGACCATTTGATTCTGTGGGGGGGGGGGGGGAGTGGAAGGAATTGTAAAAAAAAGATTTGCGCGAGCCTAAAAGCCAAAATAAAAAATTTGCACGACACAAAATTACAAAGACAAAGAGAGAGGAAGAGAGGGAAAAGCGAAAAAAAAATTTGCAGGCCCAATACAGGGCAAAAAAAAATTAACTCGCAAATCATTCTTCCACACCTACCCCACGATATCAAATTGTCCGTCCCTTATCACTCGTGTGCAAGCAAGGTCGGACAAGTTGTCCCTTTACGGGGTCCAATGACACGCTATGTAGACCCTCAATTATTGGACGATATCCTTCTCTATGCATTTACTTAAGAGTAACGGGTTCTTTCGAAATATAGTGCAACAAGAAAACAATCCCCTGTCAGTATTAGTAATGAGTTAACATAACACATATCGTGTTTAAAGTTGTTCAGAGCTATATTATATCAGTTATCGACAAAATTCAGCGTTTTTGACGTTCACCAGCTTGTAAATGTTTGGAAACGTTCTTGGTGTTTGACAGAAGCGTATGTTCTAAGATAACATTGGCTTTCTAGTGTTCACGCACACCAGCGACACTATATTATTATTTATTTCCCAATATAGCAAAACCTCTCCGAGAGGATTAACAGTTGGGCGGTGATCAGTTAATTATATAATCATACTTTTCATCCAGACTATGGCTTTAATCGGACCAAAGACCGCTGACTTATTCCACTTTGCGGGTAATAAAGTCACCACTCCCAACTGTCCGGTAGAGATGGAAGCAGATTTCAACCCGTCATCTGGCGCCCAGTCCTATCGTCCCACGGACGCAATGTGCTCCCGTACTGCCAAGTATCGCATTCCATTCTGGAAAGAGAAACCAGGTCCTTTATGGGAAGAACTAGGAGCGAACTCACATGAGGCTAGACCTGGACACCACACTCAGGTATCGTTAGCAACTATTATCATTATGTCTGATCCGAAGGCACAATAACGGACTTCTCCCCAGCTACTGTTTCATCGATGTTGTATGAGACCACGAATTGCTCTTGTATTGTTAATGTGTAATGCAGCAGTTTGACTGACCCAGGTTAGCATAACAGAGTGGAAAAAACCGTTGCTGGCTTTCCGTATTAAGGACACCTATAGGTTGCTAAGCTCAATATTTTGTATACAAGCTCTACTGGTGGCTAATAACAAAATACAAAATACCAGAAAAATTTCGTGAATACGTTTCAGAGATATAAGGCCCTGTATTTTGGGAGAGGTGATATTTTGATCAGCAGAAAAATTAGCATTTTCTTAAATATCTCCGAGTGGCTTTATAATAATTCGATAATATTTTGTCATGAGTTTTGTACAACGGTAACAGAAGTAAAACACTTTACAGTTTTGACGTACCATTGCCGGTTAATGAAAAACATTATGAAAAAAGCAGCTTTGGGGTTTTCCGATATGTCGGTTAGCATAAAGGTAAAGATAGTTGTCAACTATTAGTTTTTGAGTCCTTCAATCCTGTTTTCCATATATGACTCAACACATCGCAAACAGTTGCAATCAACACTTCAACATTACCGAAAGCTAGAACATGTTCTATCTTTCAGTAATGTTGGCATATTAATTGTTTGCGGCTGTTCACGACGTCTTGCGTCGCATTTGGAAAACAGGCTTTATATACTGACTCTGTCTAGACTGGAGTCTGGAGATAGAAACTGTTCACGCAAGTTTCAAACATCTGTAGGAAAGGGATCATTCAAGATATAATTCCAAGATTGTGCGAACTTTCTATGATGTAACATTTGTCGGGAAATCTGTGGCCATAGTTTTACTATCCTTAAGCGATGCTCAAGAGTTTTGTCAGCGAGGCCGAAGGCCGAGCAACGTGTGCCGCAGGCACGATCGGGCGCGAAGGTCGTAGGCCGAACGCACGAAACAGCATCTGGGAGACTTCGCTCTGTTGTTTGATAGCACCGAGCGAATAACAAGGCGATCAATATTGCTACACCCAGAAATCCGGACTCGACCACTGATTGGATAAAGTGGCGGATCAGCTGTTTCTAACAGATTATCTTATTGGTCAATACAGATTCTTCGCAGCATGATTATCACATGCACAGTACGGTATGTCGCATGTTGGTGGTTTAGTCTCCTTTGACCAACGACAACACAGGCATGAGGTTTGAGGTTTGAGAAATGTGCGAGAGAGATCGAAAATATGTCTTATTCATGGAAGCAACTATTGCTATGAGAGAGTCTATTCATCAAAAGTTTCAAGAAATCCAAAGCCTTAAAGAAAAATTAATAAGTTGTTTCACTCACTGCCTCAATTCACCTTCAAGAAAGATATAAGTACTACGTGTTTGCGTTGCGAACAACGGGTTACAAGGACTAGTTTTTATAAACAGCAATTAGATAGACAGAAAGATAGATAGATAGAAAGCAATGTGTGAGGGGTCACAGAGCAATACTCTGAACGGTGGGGCCCTTCACCAGTACGCATGCGCACAGCCGTTTACCCGTGGAGTTGGCAGCAATGGACAGCTGTTTCGTC
>JAOBYG010087655.1:0-11419 GCA_025403545.1 Epizoanthus stellaris
ATGAATTATATATAACATGTAAAACTATCGCTTCAATACCTCTGTACTGCCTGCCCTGTAAAGTTTCCTTTAGCTTATTTCTTTGTTTTTCTTTTTAAACAAAATAGTAATATTCAATATTAAAATATTGCCCGAAATAAAGAAACATATGTCTTTATCCAAACGCCTACAGGTGTTTTGTTTCTCTTCGACTGCAAATTTTAACGCTATATGTACAAGTGTAATTTTCCACGTAATTTACTTTTGAGCCCATACGTATGGAAGGATTTCAAGGAAGCCTTCCATGCGGCACTAGCCTTTGTGGTTCACTTTAATTTAGACAAACTGCAGAACACAATGTGCCACATTTTAGGGTCATAATGGGGTGGTTCGTTTTACGGCTAACGGTTAAAAAAAAAGAATTTTTAAGGTTTACGGTTAAATTTTAAGTCTTTTTACGGTTACGGTTAAACCTTTTTTACGGTCTTATAATTTTTACTGTTAAAAGTCTTTGATTTTTACGCTTTACGACTAATTTTTAGGCCGTTTTATGACTTGAGATTAACCCCATTATGACCCTCACATTTGGTGTGGTTAAACTCTTCACTAAAACGGAGAATAGAATCGTCTGGGTTTGTTTATTTTTCTTGAAAACAAAGCTTTGTTTGGCACACGAGCCGGCTGCAGATGGCATCAATGATGCATAAATTTCCTTTCTGTAGTCATGATACTAAAATTAGATATATTAAAGATACATTGTTTTAAGAATGGGGAATTCCCCAAATAAACTTTATATAAAGGGAAAAATAACCTGGCTTGCAGTTTAGGTTTTTATCAGTAGTCGTTTCCTACTTCAGCGGTGCCTGTAACTGAAATGTCGACCTCGTTCTCCCGAATACAATATGTCACTGACTGGGATATCGATAAGTTGCCTTGCAGTTTAAATTTTTGTCAGCTGTCGTTTCCTACTTCAGCGGTGCCTTTAACTGAAATGTCTACCTCGTTCTCCCCACTTCAATACGCAACTGACTGGGATAAGTTGATGATAAAACAGCAAGAAGTGGTTGTGAGATATCATGATGAATTTGAGAAAGTGCCAGTCATGACTCCAGATTGTGTATGGGTTGGGGACCATCTGGTTGATGAGGGGAAGCTTTACTCGCACCACATGCTTTGTAAGGACAACTATGGCGACCGGGTTAAGGTGATCCACTACACTGGACCCAACTTAGGCGGCTTTGGGACTTTCAGCGGTACCTCGTGTACTGATTCAGGAGTGCTGGGCATCATCCAGGAAGAAGAGTTTGCAATTAGAGAACTTGTGAGAAAGAAGGTGTGTAGATCTGTTAGGAACTATAGCAATTTAGTTTACGATTAGAAATATATAATTAAAAAATTTACACAATTTACAACTCCACCTCCCTAAATTATTAAGTAAAGTACTGAAATAAATTACTCTACACTTTTTCTTTTACTTACAATTTCTACCGTGTTTCTGTTGTCTTCTACATCACCTGAAAAGCTATTTAATTTGCTAGAACATTGCCACAAAATTGATTAAAGGAAATTTTGTAATTTGTATGTTTAGAGCTAGGAAAACGCCCAAAATGCGTGCAGTTGTTAGGAAAAAATCATTCTACAACCTGCAGATGCTTTTAAAAACAATAGCGAATTGGTGCGTAGAGCTATTTTCAAAAAAACTGAATTAGCAGTTTCCAGTTGTTTCTTTTTGTGCACTACATTATGCAAATTTCATACGCTTTCTTGCATGATGCACAACTGACGTCATTTGTTTATTTGCGAAAATCGGTTGTTTACCGCTTGTGGGACAGCTGTCCCATTAGAAAAGCGAGGAATTTTCTCCTGGCAAAAGTATCAAACCGCAGTTATTAGGTTATATGTAATATACAGCTATTTTATGAATATGCAAATAACTTGAAGGGAATACATGCGCTTCGTTTCTTAGTTACTCAGTGGCTGATGATGATAAACAATTCTTGTTCAGACACTGAAGAGAACACTAGCTACGTACAATGCAAACTCTATAGGTCTTCAATAGTTTTTATAATGCACTAAACAATTGGACTGCAAAGCAGTTTTGATCGAATTTGTTAGCGGTCGATATAAAGGAGATTTGGGACAGCGGGAAATTTTATCCTAAAGATTCACATGGTACAATTTCTGCTTACAGTTTGTAAAGTACTAGTCGATATGAAGTTTGTGGTTTCAAAAATGTATGGTTGATGGGTAACATTTTGTGGTGAAAGAGTTAAGTCTCTGTAAAAGCGATCCGGTCGCCTCGGGTTTGAAAAATAGATTTCCTTTACTTTTTCGGTGCTGAAAGAGCATTATGTATAAGTAACGAAATACGCATTCGTTTGCGAAAATATTCTAAAATGCCCAAGTTATCGGCGATCAAACTTCAAACCGGACTGACACCCACTGCGGCCTGGTTCGAGGTGCGATTTTCAGGCAACTTTCAAGACTCGCTACAAAAAAAGGAATTGCCATAGAACAGTAATTTTATTATTACTGAATAGGGCATTGCTTCAAGAATTTACAAACATGTTATTAAATCTTAAGCAATTTTCAATTCCAAATTATGCGGCATTAAACACACCGTACTTTGACAACATTAGCGAACGTGCCAAAAGTGGGTTAACTAAAGCAATAATTTTTCAGATTCCGGACCAAGTTCAGTGGAAAACATCACATAAATGCAAAGTTCTTAGCTTCTAAATGGGTTTTATCCGAAAATATCATGCAGTTTGCGTATTTCGTGTTCGCAGCACGTGTATAAACATGGCAGTTTCAAGATGTGGCCACAGAGAATTCGATTCATGGTGGTATATCACGGAACGCTATGAAAAACCACACATGTACCTAGGATAAGCCAAGGCTAATCCATCATACTCTATAACCGTTGGGCAGCAGTTGTGTTCTTGGAGGTCGATAAATGGACGTTCTTGTGCGCCTAATGTCTCAGCCGTGTTGTCATCCTGGTCAATACATTTTGCCCAAGACCGAAGTCATGTCGCGTCGATTCAATCTGCCGAACTCACTACTATTGCGTCGTTAGTTCCAGCTTGAAACATGGTCCAGGTATTGTTTCGTCTATACAGTAAGCTGAAATGTAAAATATTTATGATTTCTTCTTTCTTTCGTGACCTTTACATCAACCACAACAGGCACGAATCTGCAAATCAGTGGCGACCTCCATCTCAAACTCATCACTGATATTCCTGTTCAAAGCTGTCCACAGATTTCTCCTTATTATCATCCAGGAAAATGGAATATAGAAAATGGAATAGGAAATGGATTATGTTTGTCAATTAAATCTATCGATATAGTAGGTAACTATCTTCAGCTCCCTCAAAATTCCTAAAAAAGGTTAAAATTTTGTGTCTAAAATATTTCAAAGTGCAACATAATAAGAATACCGTAGAATAGTGCATCAAATGTAACAATCAATACTTGTCAAACGACAATCTAACTCCAGCAACATAACAAGATGAAGTGTATAACAGTCTAGGTCTACAGTTTGGAAATTAATAAATACTCCTCCAGTTGCAATCTAAGCTTAGTAATTATCCTCAATTTACGACTTGGTGTATATACCCATGGAACTATATTCGGGGAGGCTTATTATCTGATACTAATCTGTTGTAACAGGGAGAAACCACCTGAAAAGCCCGAGACTGTTGAAGCGAATGCAGGAGATGCAGTTACTGACTTGGGTGTGCTGCGGTATCATCCTGATGATCTCAAACCAAAAACTGCTGAGGCAAAGGTTGAAGATGCTGAAATGGTGCAGAAACTAATACCAACACTAAGTGAGGTTGAGATTGAGGAGGTGAGTGGGTGAATGGCGTCCTGACATTATGTAACAGAGACGAGTTTGAAAGGTAAACCTACAAGAGTAACAATATGAAATGCACATATCCCAAGCCTGAACCTGACTCAAGATACGATAGATCACATGACTAACCCCAATAATGAGCAGCACTGGGATTGACTAACTGGAAGATCTATGATACGTTTTTTGCCGTGAGGGTGCATGTGTGGCTGACGGTTTTGGGCATTAGCCCTTCATCAGGGCAAAATAGAGAATTATGGGTAAATTTGGTGTTTATATATGGTGTTTGGTAATTGTATACAGATTATCAATCAATCAATTTTTATTACATATTTCCCCTAATTTACATACATGGAAAGTGTATATATATATACATTGTTGATTATCCCACCCAAGTGTTTCATTTTCCTATCAACACAGACTCGTGAAAAGCAGGCACGAACAAAGTCCTCAGAACTTCTGAGGAAGGAGCTGGACAAAGAACGGAAACCTGGAAACACTGATTATCTATGCAAGGTGGTGATAGCATTGAAATATAGAATATCAGTCAAACTTACATTGCATTTCTTACATCAAATACAATTTACATGTAGAAGAAGTTAGTTGGTGAAATGTTACATGATTGTGACACAAATTCTATACACATATATGTCTTGTGGTAGTGTAAATGGTTAATTGTAAGTTGTTTGTATGAGTACATTTTGTTCAGTATCTACTTTCAATTCCAATTGCTAGTAGACCATATTCACACTGCCGAGTTATCATTGCATCACAGGTAGTTGCAGCCTACCCAGGAAGTAAACCTGCGTCTCTCAGACAAAATTATAATTTCAAATGACCCACCTAGCCTGCATGTAGATGCTTGAGTACGACCCAATCCCAAATCTCGCGCTTCGCGCTCGGACCAGCTATACATAGGCTATGACCCACCCAGCTAGCCATTTGCCGTGGGTAGACTGGGGCTACCCACGATGCAATGTCAAACTAGCATAGTCAGTAAGGCCCATTCTCTATATCTCATCAACGAAGCTGGGAGGACAGCAACAAAAGTTTCAGCTTGAGTGATCATTGAAGCCTCTCACTGTTAACTATCAGTTATCATTCTAGAAGGTTTTGGATTATGACATGTTGGTTCTTCAGATCGAACCTACTCGGTTATTCTAGATTTAAATATTAAAAACTGTGGAATTCGTCATCATCAGATCATGTATGTCACAATCTAGGAGCTATCTTGTACGTATTGTTTGATGGTAGTCAGCTGTACCTTCTTACAGGCTGTTCTTAGCCTCCATTCAATTGAAATTGGTACAGCCGTACAGCCATATGTATAAGCCACTGTGTTGATAAACGGCTTTATGACTCGGGTGCCCAGAGACTGTCCGTCAGTTGATAGAAGAGTAAGGTTTCACATGGTCCTCAAAATCCTTGAAAGAACTTGAATTTTAAAAACATTCAAGAACTTGAAAGTATTTGAAAATCTACAGAGGTACTATGTACCTCCAGTGAGGCGCTAGAGGTCCTTGAATTTATGGGAAAGTGTCCTTGAAATGTGTTCAGTTAAGGGTGGGAACCCTGGAACAGTCAAAGTGTAGTGATGTGGGAAGAGGAACAAATAAATGTGTTCACTTTCGTCCACTTTGCCTATTTTATGTTTACCATGTTTTGCCAGGTAAATTTGGCGCTATCAGTCATATACGCACGTCACATGATGGCAGCATTACTGTCTGATTGGCCAGAAGGGACACCGATCACCAGCCAGCTGTTGGACAAGTGTGATGAAGTGCAGCTCATTGGGCTGCTAGACTTGTTACAGAGGCAGGAATCCAAGGAACAGTTTGAAAAAGTAGGTTAACCTTGCATTGTCTACAATACTATGAACATACATTATCACATTGAAACAGGCTGCAGTGCTGCTAAGTTGTTGCTCGCACTCTGAGGCAGCACCTTTCAATCAGCTACCACGAAACTCTGGAATAACTTACCTGCTTACCTGCAACAAAACGTCCTTGGAGACAGATCTCTTCAAACTAGCTTTCAACTAGTTAGGTAAAAATATGTTTTAGAATTTGATTCTAGGTTAGGTTTAGATTTTAAATTGTAGATATTTTAACCTGAGCTTATACATGTAATGTACGTGTGAACATATTTGTGTGTAACACGCATAGTACATGTATATTAAAGTGATGATTTATTATTACAGTCGAACCTCGTTAATACGGACACCAAAGGGACAGAACAAAGTGTCCGTATTAGAGGTCAAACCTAATTTGCATCTCGAAAGGTTCTACTGACTGTATTACGCCTATTTTACACTAGAAAGTACTAAATATCGAATTCATGTGAATGTGTTTTCACCCTCTACGAAGTCCATCAGTCATTCGTAGAAAAGTTTCAAATTCATTAGAAGTCCGTTAATAAAAAATAAAAAAGGAAGCAGAAATGGAATTGAAAGTCAGGAAGGAAAAGAGAAATAAAGTGGAAGGTGTTTCAAGCCAGTTTAGGGGTTTTAGATAATTTGCAATATCCAGAAACTCGATTACTGACCTTCTGGCGTGTTACACTGGCATGTGCAATAGGAACATTTAGTTACTGTCCGTAATAAAGAGGTAGAGTTTATATGAATTTGGTCTCTGGGTCTGTTGCCCGTGAGCATTTTGCTGGGACCTAGCGAAGTGTCCGTAATAGAGAGGTGTCTGTATTATAGAGGTGTCCGTATTATAGAGGTGTCCATACGGAGAGGTTCGACTAAAATATTTATTATTATGTTTATTTATTATTATTACGCTTTTGCTGTTGATGCTCCATACCTATGAAAATGCTTGTCACGTGACACTAAAGTTACTTGTTCCACTGTCCTAAATTTTGAATCTAACATTGAAAAGTTTCAAACAAGTATCAAGGTTGCCACTGGGCAGGGAAACTCAGGAAATTTTGTTTTCAAGGTCGGAAGAAAAGTCACTGGGAAATTTGATCTTGGTCTAGACTGTAAAACAGCCCCTTTCTTCGCCAGAATCTAAAAATCGGGCAGTCCGAGTGAGTTTTGCACCAGGGCTCAGACTGCCCGATTATCGGATTTCTGGTGAAGGAAGGGGCTGTTTTGCAGTCTACTCTTGGTCAGGAAAACTGATGTTTTGATTACAACAGTGGAAGAATACATCAATTGCTCTTGAAAAATTGCAGTCTCAGAATGCGTTTTTGTGCAACTGCGTAGAGTTCGATTTTTTTTTCTTACTGTGGACAACTGATCGACCAACCGTGGTCAACCAATCGATCAACAGTGGTCGACCGTAATCGACCGATCGATGACAATTGACCATGAACAGCTGATGGATCGGCTGTGTTATATGTATCTTCACCAACAATCGACCACCACCGATCGTGATCGATCGTAGTTGGTGGTGGTCAGCGGTGGTGGATGCTGATCATCCTTGACTGGCGATGATCGTCTGTGATCAACTGTGCTCCATTGCACAATCATTCCAATTAATATTTTCCTAAAATAGAGTTTCACGGTAAAATGTAGAGTAATCAAAGTAACAATCTCCCTGATCACTATTTTTGAATAACCAAAAGATCAGTTCCCTTAGGGTTCCCCTTTTGAAAATTGCAGTGCGTTGCACATTAAAACAGGATTTCTTTATTTTACGTTTCTTACAGCAGACCACACATGACATGAAATGAACAAAAGAATGAATTGCAGTTTTCGCAGTTGTAAGGTTGTGACCTTCAGGCACATGTAATTGAAGCAGTTATTGTTGTTATTATTATTGTTGTAATTAGTGAGTATAGTAACTTCCTTAATAACTTTATTTACATGAGTGAATAAAGTGAGACTAATTGTGTGGTTGTAAAGAATTTTCATTTTTCTCGTCTTCTGGATGTTCTTGCTTGTTTGCTTATTTCAATATTTGTCAAAGTGATCAATTGGCCATGGATGGTGATGAAACTTTATTTCTTTGTGCGTTCATCAGGGCGTAGCTACCACGAGGTAAACGAGACAGTTTCCTCGGTTAAGTGTAGGCTTTACTCAAAAGTGCCTTCAAAATGCAGGAAATGCTATATATGTGAATCTGGATTTTCAACATTTTCTAAGCGGTCATGCCCCAAGACACCCCAATACTAGCTTGCGCCTTTGGCACTCATTGATATTGCCTCACTTAAAATTGAGATCAAACTTGGCCCTGTTCGTTATGGCCGTAATAAGATATTTTCCATTATCAAAGGTTTGTTTGTGAAAACCATCGAGAGCGAGAGAACACGTGTTTAGTCGCAAACACAAAAAAACTACAATTATGTTGAGTTTGTTGTCTAAAGGTTCTTATTTTGATGTTTGTCAAAGCGAACGGTGATGAAACTTTATTTTTTGTGATCTCGTTATGACCGTGATAAGAAAAAATGTAATCGGCTGGTTTGGTTGTAAAGGCAATAAGGCATGGATGCTAGTCAACTTTCAGTTCTGTTTTAGTTGCAGAGACAATAAAACTACAATTATGTTGAGTCTCCTCTATAAAGGTTCTAATTTCTGTGTTTGTGTAAGCGATCAACAGTGAACGGTGATGAAAGTTTATATCTGTGTGCTATCGTTATGGCTGTGATTATCTAGGAGATTAGCAAGTAAAACGAGCACCGATAAACAAGGATTGCGGTTGATAACGTTTTGATTGGTAGTTGTCGAGCAGGATTGGGCATGACCATGGGTGGCGTGCTATGAATATTTGGCCATATTTCTCAGTAATTGGGTGATGCAAAGTTTCAGTACTTAATTCTTATTGTCAAGAGATCTGGAACTTACCATAGTCTTTCTCTTACTAGTTGGTGGCACACGTAGTCCGTCAGGGTGATACAAAGTTGATCCAACCTTTATCGCTGGCCGCAGCTCACTGTATGGGAGAGGTAACACTGTCTTCTGAAACCAGAGAATCTGAACACAACTACAAGAACAATTCTATAGATAATGTAAGTTTTTTGCCGTAAATGCTGCAAACTGGTGTCGTTGCAGCTGTTGCTGTTACTGGTGTTGCTGTTGCTGCTGCTGCTTTTGTTGTTGCTGCTGCTGCTGCTGTTGCCATTATTGCTGTTACTGGTGTTGTTGTTGCTGTTGCTGCTGCTGTGTCTATTAATGTTGTTGCTGTTTCTGTTGCTCTTACTGTTGTTGCTGTTACTAGTGTTACTGCTGTTGCTGTTGTTGTTGTTGTTGTTGTTGCTACTGTTTTTCTTGTCATCATTGTTGTATTTGTTCTTATAGAATAACTGCAATAATTGAAATTTAGACTAGTAACAGTGATGCCAATATTTAACTTCAACACCTGAGGCTTATTTACACGACAGAAAACAATGGAATGGCTCAGATGATTTATTTCGTATAAACGATACTTTATCTGTGCCTGTTTTGTTTTTTGTAATGGCACTGATAAAACTGGGTTTTGTACCCGTCTCTTCAGAATAATTTGTTTCATGTAAATGGTACATATAATCTAATATACTCTGGTTATAGACATGAGTCATACCAACTACACTTAAATCTTCAATACATTGTAGATTGCATTTGAAAATGTGGACTATCTTTTTTCTTTAGGGAAATCTCCACATTCGAGGAGCAGCGACCCTGTCTATAAAATTTGACCCAAGGTAGGCCCACTTAGCATCTGCGTTTCTATTATTTGGGGCATATGGGAATTTGGGCTGCATTTTATGATAGTTTAGAAATAATAGACAAATTCTGATTTTCTTCTGAAACGGTTATTTTTGTGTTTGTCGTTGTAGATGTTCCACGGAAGAAGGCTGTGATGAACTTGTTATATCAACGTCATCTGATTACCAACAGAATCGTCACGTCTTCAGCGGCTCTCAGGGACGATGGATTGATCTCGAGTTACCAGGTACTGACTGTTATGAAATGGGAAGTGAAAGGTATTACTCAAGTAATTCCCCTTTAAGTCACAGGTTTACCACAGGTCAGGGGAAGTAAAAGAAAATATTTTTCAATGTCAGAGAAAAGTCAATGATTTTTTTATAATAATAAGAAGAAGAAGAACGTATTTGGAGCATTATACAAAGTTTCAATGCTCTTACAATAAAAAGTTAAAAGTTCAATTACATTATTTAATTTGTAAGTTCTAACTACAAAAAGGTAGAAAAGCTTATTTTTGTTTTGTAATTTGAAAAATTACATTGTATATATTGTCCAGTGCACAGACATGTCACGTGACCAAGCCATTTCAATTTTCTTGCTGTAGGAAAATATCACGTGACCTTGTTGGGAGTTTGGTTCAAAAACATGGCGTCGGAGTCGTGTAAATATGCTCGTCGCTGGAGCAGCTGCATTGCATACTATTCTCGCTTCAAAGGGGTGATATTTCTAATTTATTTTAGCCCGATTTAACCTCGAATAGTCATTCAAGTTGATAGTGTTTCGGATTGTGAGCAAAGACGAAGTGATCTAGTGATGGCGATCGGTCAAACTCAGGTATGCAGTCGGAGCGAGAAGAAGAGTTATCACTGCTTTGTAAAGTTAAATCTAAATATTATCTCGCTGCTTCAAACACCGAATTTCTGTCCGTGTCTCGTCGAATTCAACAAGGCTGAGATTTCTTCCTTTTCTGTCTTCTTCGCATTGCCACCAAGCCCAAAAGACTCGCTTTGTTTACATACATATGTTGTCGTTGAATTGAAATTTTCCAAGCTTGACGAAAATGTCGGGGTTTTTAGTTTTTTCTCTTTTGTACTACAGTAGCAGGACATTCTAACGGTTTCCAGTATTGTTCCTGCATTCCGGTTATTTTTAAGGCCGGGAAGCGACACCTCGGAAATACATTTGAAGTTGTCAGTTGCGACACAAATTTCCCGCGGCAGACTTGCTGCCATTGTTTTTGCACTCAACTCCCAACTTGAAGATCACTTGAAATGGCGCCGTACACTCCGGAGCGTGATTGGTCAACTCTTATCACCTGTCAAATCTATGCACTGGACAAGAAAATAAGCGGTCGTAGGTAACTCTTTATCCTTTGTCAAGAGTCACCAGCATGGTATAGCACATGTGGTCAAATGTCGACAAATAGAAACTTTACAATACAAATGAAAATGTTCTAGAATGTAAAATATTGACTGAAAAGTGTAAAAACGCACATTTCCAGACAAGTTCTTCCTTTCAGACTTTGTAGCCTTCATCACCTATGTCCTATGAAAGAATACTTCGGGTTCGTAAATAGAGCAAATGTATGCCGGAATTTGGATCAACAATTAAACCATTTTTTGCAAAATATGTTTTTTTAAATTACTTTTCGGGCATTTATCGGATTTTCAACATTTGAATTGTTCTAAACTCCTAAAGCAATTTCCTACTTACAGTAGCGTGTAATCATTTGATACTGAAGAGCTTGGAGCAATTTGAATTAAAGCGTTCTGCGGGTGAAAGGACGTTTTGGGAGCTACTAATTTTATACCTCAAATAAGGTTTTAATGTCATCTAATTCCATAGCCCATATTTATTTATTTATTTATTTATTTATTTCCGGATTCAGCACAAGTGCTGGGTGCGTAAACAAAAGGACACGAAGTCCCCTACGAGGTTAACACACCTGCAAC
>JAOBYG010087766.1:0-19836 GCA_025403545.1 Epizoanthus stellaris
TGATGACTGTTATGTTACCCATTGTAAATCATGCTGTCCAAACTCAGTGGAAAACACAATACAACATCAGTGAGTAAGTGTTGTTTTTGCATATCGGCGCTAAAATGTTTTTTAGTGCCGCCAAAAAAGGGGGGGGCCCGGGCCCCCTGGGCCCCTCCCCTAAATCCGCCACTGATTTAGTAATTGGTCTAGTCTCTCAACCCATACACATGTCAATGAGTAGATTAATACCGATACAATACTTGATATTTCACACAATCATCACTATGAACTGCATTCACTGAACCTTCTATTCCCTGTAAACAGGTAGATGAAAAGCTTATTTAAATATATGTATGTATGTGGAAGGAGAATCAGTCCAGGCAGCCAGAAACGAGTGTGAGTCTCAATAAAACATAGCCATCTCTCTTCAGTTCCTGCCCGAATGCCCATTTGCTTTATTGAGATGTTTCTATCCGCAAATTATCCACACGTATGCTATGTTTGTATGCATTCACTGTCAAGGTTCCATGGTGTTCGTTCTGGCAGCAAATGATAAAGACTTAGGCGTGAATGCAGTTCTGAGATTCCAGGGCTCTGGGGTTCCTGGTGACGTGTTTCGTATAGATAGCACCAGTGGTGCAATCGTGACTACTGCTCGTCTGGACCGCGAGTTACAAGACAAGTAAGTTACTTTACCTGATACTCTGTCAAATCCAGAGCCAATCTCGCTTGACTGTCCAAAGATTGATGCAAATGAAATGATGTGATGTGATACGAAATCCTGGTAGTTGGCTAAATCTGTCTTTACAACAATTACCAAACAACTCACGACCAATGAGCCGGTGACCGAGGTAAACCAATCAGAGGAGAAACTCATTCGCATTGCCATTCGCATTTGCGTTACATGATGGTAATGACAATACAAACGACAGTGTGATGGCTCACATTTGTGATTCGCCATTAGTCAACACAAGTCGAAACCCTCGCCATTTTATTGGTCAAAAGTAGTTTTGATAATGCAATGACAGTGTAATCCAAATGAGCTTTGGACAGTCAAGCAAAATCGGTTCTATACTGCATCATGAGCAATTAAGGACGAACAGACAGGGAGGCTCCCAGTACTTCATTTGGGGTATGCTAATTTCGCTAAAGGAATTATAAGAAACGGGATGTGCCTAATATGTGAAGTAAATTTTGATTTTTGTGAAGAAAATAAAGCTCTAATTTCAGTCTCTATTCACTGGTTTGGCAAATACTAAAACAATTATTCCCTTCAGTGTCGGTGCCTAGCGGAAAATATTCACCACAAACCTCTGGTTATTGAATTTCTCGCATTTTGATTGGTTCCAGAACCGATGGTTATCAGCTCATAACCATCAATTATCCCTTATATGGAAAACAGCTGTTTTTGAAAACGGAAATAAATTCTAAATTCATCTTGGTTTACACTACATTTGTCTTGTTTTTCACAAAATTGAAAAGAGAAAAAGTAAAGTTTATCTTAATATTTAATAAAACAATTCACTTGTTGGATATGAGCTGCACACCTCTTTGGCTATATATCATTTCATATCCAACGCGTGTTTGTGGAATAATTGTTAATTATCCCAAGATAGCGAACCAATCAGATTGCTTGAAATGCCAAGGTCACCGAGTTGGTATATACTAATTGTGTTTTATAATCGCATAGTTAAGATGAAACTTGCGTGCAGATTGGCTAACTTGGAAGGAGATTTAACGTGGAATTACATGACTTGAATCTCCCTCCTCGCCGCGACAACTTTGCTTAGTTTCTATGTCAACAACCAAGGCAAAACTATTAACACCAAATAGAAGAAACGTGTAGAAAACACGTCGTATATTTTCGTAAACAACAGAAGTTCTAGATAAACGTTTTATATAGACCACAGTACTACAAAATGAAGTTCTTTCAAACTTTGGCGAACTTTGGAAATTGAATTTGCAATAAAGCTCGTCATCATGCTGGTCGATTAACACACTGCTAAAGAACCGGTAAAAAGCAAAGAGATATCACCCTCACTATTTTCTTACTGAATTGAATGAAATTAGTACAAAGCAAGGTCAGACAGCATAAACCTACAAAAGCATTTACTTGTACATAACAAACAACATTTCATCGGTGGCTATGCCTCATACTGCAGCATAGATATTTGCATCTTCCGTTCTGGAGCTTTTGAAAGGCTGCAGGTGAATTCGTTGTTCACAGGAGACATTATTCAATTGAATTATTCCATCAACTAAATGTTCAGTCCAGGTTCAATGCCGTTTGAAGCATTTCTTTCCCTTGAAATCCAGTGAGTTGAGTAGAACCATTTGAAATGTATGAGACAAAATTCAGATTAATGTCATCATTTTTATTAGAGTAAAGTACTTATTGGTTTCATTGACTTCATAAAAGCTAATTTTCTTTCAAGTCTTGCATCTCCACTTATCGCCACGATGTCCGTTTTCAAGTTGACAAAAAGGTAAACTTAGAATGAAATCAATGAATCCACAACTGGCACCACAAACGCTCCTCCGCTGTTTCTGTTTCATTGTAATAATTGTTAATTGCACAACACAGGTAATTCATACATGATCCGCCATTAAGAACTAAACACCAAAAAGCATGTCACCATGACTCACGAGGTTGAACCAAAACTGAGCCGATGGAATCGAGTATGAGGGTAGTCAAGGTCGACTTTCAGATGTGACAGCTGATGGACCGTGCAATGGTTTCCATGCGCATCGCCCAGATGTGGCAGTTGAAAAATATGCTTTCAAGCCAATTTTAAAATTGTGCTTCAAAGCAGCTATGCGAATAAAAGCTTAAGTTGCGCTATTCGTGCGATATCAGTTTTTCGCGTGAAATTTAACGTGGAATTTCTAAGTTAGGTATTAAATTTTCCTATAGTATATACCAATTTGGTGACCTTAGCATTTCAAGCAATCTGACTGGTTTGGTGTCTTGGGGTATTGAATATTATCCTGTTCCATTTCCTACGAAATGGATAATGCCACTTCTGCAAATTGACAGTTTTTCCGAGTTTGGGCTTTCGAAATTAAAGGCAATACAATTCCAGAAAATACAAGAATAATGGAATTTAAAGTAACAAACTACTCGAAAGCATTAAATACTGTTCTATAATTTATCTAACTTAGCTTTCAGTAATGGTTGTTCTGTTTCAACTACAATTACCACTCAGACCACATGAGGTTTGTAGTTGGTTTGTAGTCGGGCGTCATTTCTGTTGTGCTTCAGTTGCGCAGGTGCTCAGACCACATGAGATTTGTAGTTGGTTTGTAGTCGGGCGTCATTTCTGTTGTGCTTCAGTTGTACAACAAAAGATCAAGGAAATATATTATTTTCACTATTTCATTGGGTGACACTAAAACAATTAAAACATTATTTAATGGATTTCAGAATATTTATACCAGTGCTTCGCACCTCGATAAATATTCTACCACTAGGCAGCTTGATTTCAGAGAAAAATTGTTAAATAAACATTAATTATCTTTCATGAAAACAATTTTTTGAATCGATTGTAAAATCCGATGATAACTAGAGAACCCTGTTCATTCATTCGTTCCTTCAATTATTTATTCATTCACTTGTTTGCTTATCAGTTTATCAATTTATTTATTTAATTAATTTGTTAGTTGATTCATTCCATCTCATAGCTGCCTGAATGTCTAAAAAATGTCTCATATTTCTCTGTCTATATCAGATACACGTTTTATGCCGTGGCCATGGACTCTGGAAATCCTCCTCTAAACAGTACAATGGCTTCCTTTACTATCAATGTGATTGATGTGAATGACAACTCCCCGGTCTTCATTCCTTCTGCCTATATTGCTCATGTTAGTGAAGGAGCAGGTCTTGGAGAAAGTGTTGTCCAGGTTAATGCCAGTGAAAACGATCAAGCAGTGGATGCACAGCTTTCTTATAGCATCGTTTCTGGAGATTCAAGAGGCCATTTTGGAATCAACAATAAGACCGTAAGATCGTTGTAATACCTTAAAGTTAAAAATTCTCAAAACCTGTAATTGTGGAGATGTCAGATCTTTCACTGTTACCGGTAGTTTGATCTCAGAGCTCTTGCTCTGGACTGGTTGAAAATATATAGCAAAGCATTCGATTTTGCCTCAACAAACATCAAGTAAACCGTCCTCTTGTAAACAAAATCATATAAAGTAACATCTCACAGACCAACATTGTGTCAACTAACATAATGTAAACCAACCTCATGTTTAACAAACGTTGTGTAAACCAACATTGCACAAACCAGCATCATGTAAACCAACCTCATGTTTAAAGGGGAACTGAACCCTAACAATGATTCACTCCTAATAAAATTATTTTAGTTCATAAAACAATGTTTCAAAGTCGGTTTTTGCTTAACGAGAAAATTCTCCAAGCAATAAAGCCTTTAAAGAGTGAATTCCGCACCTTTTAGCAGCAACGACCATGTTTTGGTCAGCAGTCACTAATCCAAAATTGTGACGTAGGTCATGGGGAAATTGTCGCTGAGCGTGACTGTCATTACTTAGTAGCCGATGATAGCTATTAATATTTTGGTCTTTGACTTCTTGAGAAATTAAAGACTAGAACAACGAATCATCCTTCAATCTGCAGACGAAAATTGTATGTGTTCCCCATACGAGACGTCATAAATCTGAATGGAAGTCTGCTGACTCTTCATTTCTGGCCGCTTCCAAAGTTTACGCATCAAGCGAAAAACAACTTTGAAACATTGTTGTACAAACCAAAGGGATTTTATTAAAGATGAGATGATTTTAGGGTTCAGTTCCCCTTCAACAAACGCTGTGTAAACCAACATTGCACAAACCAGCATCATGTAAACCAACGTCACGTAAACCAACATCACCTAAATCAACTTCACATACACAAACATCACACTAACCAACATCACGTCAACATGACGTAAACCAACATGACGTAATCAACACCACATAATCAACACCATGACAGTTCTATTCTTTTAGCAGGAACAGTCGGGCTAGAACCAGTTCCGATGGTTGTTGTGTTACATTTAAGAACTGACTGCTCTGGCTGGTTAGATCTGACAATGGAAGTTGCGCTTACATGTAGATACTGTAATTTCATTTTCTCATTGTACTGGATTGCTATTTTGTATCTACTTTATGGTTGCAATGCCCCTATACCACAATATATTCAGTTATTCATATTCTTGATCTTGATCTGTTAGACTGCCAAGTAGACTTTGTCACTTTTTCCTTTGTTATGCCACGCAGTTAGCAAGTTAGTGGTCTTAGGTCCCAGGTTGGCAGCCTCGAAGCACTACCTAGGAGAAATCTCATGTGACTGCAGAACTACCAGAGGGACTAAACTTATAATAGATTGGGGGGAGGAATGTTATGCCTTGCAGGTAGCAAGTTAGTGGTCTTAGGTCCCAGGTTGGCAGCCTCGAACCACTACCTAGGAGAAATCTCATGTGACTGCATAACTACCAGAGGGACTAAACTGATAATAGATTGGGGGGAGGAATGTTATGCCTCGCAGGTAGCAAGTCAGCGGTCTATACATTGTATGTGCACAATTGCCATGTACTGCGTGAACGAGTATTTTGATCTGCCATTACTGGCGTGTGTTTATAAAGTTGTGTTGAGAATGGAAAGACACTACACCTTTTTCCATCTTTTCTTTCTGACTTTTCACTTGCAGCGTCATTTTACTTTCGTTGGGACAAGCAGTTAGTTGTATGATATACCTCAATGAGTGAGTAGAAACTGTAGAAAATGAAGACCTTTGATCCTTTATGTTATCTTTGGCAGGGAACAATCATGGTGATCAAGGAACTGGACAGAGAAACTCAGCTGACATTCTTGTTAGTTGTTACTGCTCAAGATCAAGGAAAGCCACCGCGATTGGGTCACGGATATGTAAGTAAATAAACCTGAAATTAAAACATATATAAATGATTATCTAAGAGTTATATAACCTTAAAAATAACAAATCATTCTCATAATAGTTAACAGTTATTCCCCGAAGTGGAAGTGGCTAGTGGTAAATGTCTGCCAAGTTGCGAATTAGTATGTACTAAACCAGTGATATAACATTGTGTTTTATGTTATATATTGACATGCCGATAAAAGTTGTAAAATTGCTATATGGTAAAATTATGTGACCACATAGGACAAAAACGTTCATTTAAAACATAGTTTACCATATAGTATTTTCTGTGGTACAGTTACCTCATTAAAATGAAGAATTTCAACGTCCTAAACAGTTTACCATTTTGTCTCCAGTTGCCTGGAGGTGAATAGTTAACAATTATTCCACAAACACGCGTTGGATATGAGATGATAGATAGCCAAAGAGGCGCGCAGCACCGAGTTGGCTATAATCGTCTCATATCCAACAAGTGTGAGTGGAATAATTGTGTTATTAAATATTAAAGACAAACTTCACTTTTTCTCTTTTCAATTTTGTGTAAAACAGGCAAAATGTAGTGTAAACCAAGCGGAATTTAGAGTTTATTTTCGTTTTAAGAAACAGCTGTTTTCCATAAAAGGCATGATTGATGGTTATGAGCTGATAACCATCGGTTGTGGAACCAATCGAAATGCTAGAAATTCAATAACCAAAGGTTTGTATTTAATAATGCTGGATATTCCAAGTTTTAAGAGCCAATCAGAACGTGCGAAGAGCACTATTTATTAGCGCTTTATGAATTTACATACTACACTTTAGCGCAATACCTCACAAGCTTTCCAGATTAAATGACTGCTTATTACTTTCCTATAACATGAAATATTTGATGTTTTGATTAGGTGTCAATCCATGTCACCGATGTTAACGACAGACCACCAATATTCAAACTCCCTACTTATCATGCAACTGTGCGCGAAGACGCAGTGGTTGGTTCCTTGGTTGTTGTGATAACAGCAACTGACGAGGATTTACTGCAGAATGCAAAGGTAAATTTTCAAAAAGGTCCTCCTGAATTAAGTGCATGTATGGTTAACGTAGTCACTAAAATATCAATCATCTAACCGGAAGGTCATAGTTTCATATCTTGGCTCCTCAGTATTGAACTTGTCTGATCCTCCTTTTCTGCACATTGTATAGTTGCGAGTTGTATGTTTACATATATTATAAATATTTATGTAAATCAACTGGTGTGGACAGAACTAATACAAAGAATTTTTCAATCAACTTTGGTTTGTATTTTGATGACTCCAAGATCAAAACCCATATAGAATTTGTGAAATTTGTATTGCTGTAAGATTTAGTTTGGTTATTTTTCATACGTTGATCTCATTTCTTCTGTTTTTAACAGATCACGTATACGATTATTGGTGGACAGAGGAATGCCGAGTTTAAGGTCCTAACAGAGAACACAAGTCTATCTGGTACAGTGTCATACACAGCCGAGATAACAGTTGGCAAAGAACTAGACAGAGAAAACAGGGATAGTTTTAATTTAACGGTATGTTAAAAAACATTATTGTCTGCAATAACTCGTTAGGATTCCTGATTAAACACCATGTTGTCTGGGGTTTTGCTAAAAGGCGGCCCGGGAGAGGAAAGCTCAGGGCATTTCATAACGTCAGTGCAGTGAGGTCAGTGTAGGCAAACGCCAGTAGCGAATTCAACTGAACAGGGCCTAAAATAGAATTTCGATCTTCATTTTAATTTTTTTCATTTTGAGTTTTTCAGTGTTTGTTGTTTTGCTGGGCCGCAGCCTGGACCACCTTTTAGCAAAACCCATGTTGTCTGATAATTATTCAAATCCAATATTTCAGGCCGATATCTTTCTAAACTTGAGTAGAAGATGTGAACATTTGAAGTTAGGCTTTTCGGTATTCTGATTAGTTGAATAAGGTCACATGGCCAAATTCATTTGATAGAGTTGTGTAGTGTAAGTATTTTAATAATTTTCAAGTCTGTCTCCAATATTATACTCATTATACATGTTTGTGAGTGGTAAGTTCTAAGGCCCAGGCGTCCTTAACATAGTCTCAAGCTCCTCTTCAGAGATTAACTATAAATTAATTGATGAACCATTTAAAAAAGTGAGTACATGAAATGGAGTAAATTACATGTAGATTGTGTACGCTAACTGATACATCTGTTTGAAATATAATATTGATGTAGGTTTTAGCCACTGATGGGGTCCACAATGACACAAGTAGCGTGATTATCAATGTTATGGATGCCAATGACAACACTCCAATCTTTGAAAACTCATCTAGTTATGAAACAAGTGTTCGAGAGGTAAGTAATTAACAAGATAGAAATACACTATCCCTGATCTAATAAAAAGTAAGAAAGCTTATTATAAGTTTTTAGTTTGATAAATGGCCATATGTACAGAATCATCGTAACTTGAAACTGGAAAGTGCGTGTCCTGAAATCTGGTTCTTCCAATTGGAGGGTAAAGTATAGTTGTTGTCTTTCCTGTCGTATTCCTTGAGCTTCGTTTTACTGCCTTTTATGTAGTTTAATTAGCCATTTAATAATTGAAAGCTTGTCAATCGGAAGATTTTTTCATGTTGATTGGAACATGCATACTTTCAAACGAAAATGCATCTGAAACTGAAACAGAAGGAGACATCCAATTTTATGAGGTTGAATGTACAGCAGGCTACGTATATGAAATGTTGATCATATTTTGCTGCTGTCGCATATGTACTGTTCCTAATGCGCATGTATCAATCCTGATGTAGCTCTAACTGTCCAGATATATGAGATGTTGATCATATATTACTGCTGTTGCCTGTGTACCATTCCTGATGTAGCCCAGCTGGCTACATATTATATATGAAACGTTGATGGTATATTACTGGTCTTGCCTATGTACATTGTACCATTCCTGATGTAGTATATTACTGCTGTTGCGTGCATGTATGTACCATTCCTGATGTAGCTTCAGCTGGTTACATATATGAAATGTTGATGGTATATTACTGGTCTTGTTACAGGATTCTCGTGGGGGTAGATCACTGTTCCAGGTTGCTGCTCATGACGGTGACATTGAAGCAAATGCCAAGATACTGTATTCCATTGAAAGTTAGTTCCATTAGTGAAACTCCTCTTTTGATTTTTACCGAGGTCTTATGTGTAACAGAGAATAATACACACAACACTACATAGTACAACACAACACTACACAACATGAATGAATGAATGTTTCTTTATTTATTTCTTCACAATATACAAGGGTAATGAACGAAATATAAGAAGAATAAGGGTTAGTGATGAGGAAATCGTGAAACCGTGGGGCTTGAGAGTTAATAAAGGCTTCCTCTTATGAACGGTTTGCCAAATTAGAGTAAAAATGAATATGAGTATACATTTCTAAAATATAAATAGTAATGATAATAATAATAATAATAATAATAATGATGATGATGATGATGATGATGATGATGATGATAATGATGATAATAATAAGGGATAAAGTACTGGAAATTCGACAATAAACTGTGAATTTAGCTACCGTAAAATTCCGATCTTACGTCTCCTCCGGATAATAAGGTTCCTCATAATAAACATGTACTCCAACAGTAGACTCCCCCGAACACAACTCAAGGAAAAGCCTTTCAAACAAAAATAAGCCGTGAGTTTATTATCAGAAGTTTACAGTACATTGAGTGTGATTTCAATAAGAAAATGATTATTTCCATTTTAAAGTTTGCAGGTTGGGACAATTAATCAATTATTTATCACAAGTGATACAAACAAGTAGGCCCTGGTATTTGATAGAGAATCGATTAAGAATAGATTTACAGCGATGGTGGCGAAGTTTAGATGCATTTCTTGTATTGTAAATAGCACGGCATTGTACAGTACAGTATAGTACAGTATAGTACACAGCACGGAAACATGCTACTATTATTTCATTAACATATTTTGTCTTTTCTGGTGCATCAGAGCATTTTCCAATATTTAAAAAAGTTCGACATTACAGTCTCAAATTATCCATTATGTTGCGAATGACGAAGCCTTTAATTCTAATGGTTTTAGGTTGCTGCTCTAATAAGTTAAATTGGGTTGAGAAATCCAGAGCAGAATAGGTTTAAATGATCATTTGCTCTAACCTTTTATTGCCAAATGTTTCTTGTACATTCAGATCACGATGGCATGTTCTTTATTGACGAACACACTGGAGTCATTTACACCAGTACGCACAGTCTTGACAGGGAAACCAAGAATCTGTACAACATTACAGTAGCTGCTACAGACTCTGGAGGGAGAAAGGTAAAACAGACATACCATACTCGGATTGATTGATCAACTAACAGTTGATATGTGTGTTTTGGCTGTGCGCGCGGGTGGAAGGTTTTCATGATAAAAATGAATTCATTTATCTGCAACTTATTTACAATTTAACGGAGTTGATCAGCAAAAAGTTGATATGTTATGTTTTTTACCGTGAGGGTGGAAGATTTGAGCTGATGTTTTCGAGCATTACCCCTTCGTTAGGTGAGGTGGGGTGAAATTGGGGTTTATATTGTGTTAGATAATTTATGCAGATCAAAATCGCCATTAATTAAAATTTTCGAAATGTGATTGGGTAAGAAAAATCTGTTGAAGTCATGTGAATGAGAAACGTTTGTTAGAGTACCAAGTTTTGAAATAAAGTTCTGTTCTATGCATTAGAAATAGACATATGGTTGGATGAGTGGCCTGGAAAATTAAAATACCTGGCTACTGGGAGAGTCCCTTTAGCTCCTGAAATGGAGGTGGCAGTTTTGATGGACGGACGGTTCTTACGGCGTTTATGCTCAAGATCAGATGACAGTGCTCATTTGGCAAATGAGTGTCGTAAATTCTTGTCGTGTTTAAATGAAATAAGAGGTAGTTTTGGAACACTTCCAGGGTCTTTTTGCAGCAGTTTGTAATTTTTGAGAATAGTGCTTTTGCTGCGAGGTTGCTAAGATGATGAGTTACTGTAAATGGAACCCTATATCTTACGTTTTTGACTTGCAAAATTTTAAAGCTGCTTCTTTGCTGTTGTTTTGGGCTCGGTTAAGTGCACTGGCCACAACGGAATCTGGATAGCTGCAGTCGGTAAAAAAACTGAGGCATTTCAGCAGACTTTGAAAAGTTTCGCATAATCGGCGAAGTTGGAGAGATTGAGAGTAGATGGATGAGAGGAAGAATATAATAAATAACTGTGTGAATCGGTTGGTTTGTAGTGAACACCAGTGGCTAGGCCATTGTCACCGAATGAGATGTTGATGTCGAGAAAACTGACTAAAGTGTCTGATATTTCCCATGTGAAATCAGGGATGAAATTATTAACAAAATGATAAACTGGGCAAGTTCTAACTTAGTGTAAGAAATGGCTCCAAAACAGTCTTCTATATAGCCATTTTTATGTCCATGTAACTAGAAATAAGTTATGTATGGCAACTGCAGACAGATACAACAGGACGGCCGGCAGTGTTGAGCGTTTTAGATAAAATTGTGATGTTCTGGGTGTAGTAACAGAAAAGCTACTAGCAGTAGGTAGAAGTTTTTCATCTGATATGAGATTGTTTACCGATTCGTTAACAAGTTTCTGATTAATTGGAATGAAGTCTTTGTCGACCTTGGCGTAACATTTGGTATCAGATGGTTGTATGACAGCTTCTAAGTTTTATGGTACGTGTGCTGTGATTGGCTAAAAAAACAATTTTACACGAGAGTATGTAAAACGCTGTCACAATACAATACCAATCAGCTGGCAATTTGTTTCCGAGATTATCATCAAGTGTTTTCAGATTATGCTCAATTCTAATGAACAAACTGCAGCAATTTGCAAGTAATACTTTAAGTAAAATGACTAGGGGTTCCCTTTGGCAACTGGAAGTGCTGCTGAGTATTTTACGCTATACATCTGTAATCAGTGTTATATATAGAGAGAATCACAAACCTGAAAAATATCACGTCTATCCATTTGAATTTCACTTTTCATTTTCAATTTTGTACAAAGCAGTGAGTAAAACAGAGGCAAGAGAGTATTGGTCATGATCATTCTCGTGTCAAAACGATTCGATTCATCTCCACAGTAGTCTAACAAGCCATCTTCTCTCTAGTTCTTCACTCTCTTCTGCCAGTTTCCAATTTCTTGCACTTGCCGGCGCCACGAACACACACACAAACACAAACACGACACCTTCAGCCAATTTCTTCATCGAAAGTATAAGTAACAGGATTAACCTTCCTTCTCTCTGCAGCTTGAGAAACATTTTCACGTTCTTGATCTAGTGGAATATTTCAGGCAATTTACATGGAACGTACAAGCATACAATGGACCAACGAATCTACATGCAGTCTTCCTTGGCTTTCACGGCAAAGGCTTTGGCCTTTGATCGACCTTTGCTAAGATTATAAATATGTCGTATAAACAATAGATTTCTATGTTCCTGCTGCAAGTTCAAGTCGTATTTGAGTTCTTTAGCTTGTGTCTTTATCTGCCCTTCCAAGTCTGAGCTCTTGGGTCGAATTTGTCATCTGGCTAAATACCATATGCATGTAACATAAGAAGACACAAGTTCCATGGTTCAAAGCTCAGTTCATAGAGCAGTTAATGACGTTAATCATATCCAACTACGAATATGTTTTGCTTGTCCTTACTTTTATCAAGAATGCCACAAGGTAAACAGATTTTGAATATTGAATAGAGAACGTCTTGACGCCACAATCGAAGCTACTGCTTACGTCGATGATGGGGCAATCAGAATGTTTACCGCAGGCACAAAACACCATGGACTCGATGTTAACAAACAGAACGATCAACAGACGGAAATCCTGAATCTCGATTCAGTACGGGATTGGTATGCTCATGTGTGAATTTTAGCTGCTGATATGGGTTTACAACACGAGGAAAAACTTAACTTGTAGGCAACAGACGTTTGAAGTAATTTACTAGCCTTTAGTTTTGCCTCTAGATCTTGCACAAACTGTGGAACATACACCTCGAGAAGTTAAAACTGCTCACAAGTGTGCTTAAACTCAGGGGCGTAGTCAGCATTCAGGCAGAGGAGGCAAATGCCTCCCCTAAAATTTACGCTTGAAGTACCATTTCTGAGATCGTGATTTTCAAAATATTTTGGGGGAGCATGCCCCCAGACCCCTCGAGGAGCTCGCTCCTTCGGTGCTCGTTTTGCCTCCTCTAAATTTTAAGCCTGGCTACGTCCCTGAAACTACACTTCCAGTTACATCTACAGTGCCTACCATTTTTCCCTCTTTCTTCATTACCAAGTAAGTTCTCGATCTAAGGAAGTTTGCTTGATCTTTCTCCCTCTGCAATGTTTCTCAGTAACTCTGCATGTTAGTGGCTGGCTGCTATCTTTCTGATCTATCACTCTGAAACTTCTCAGCCTTACTAACCTCTGTGCAAGGTATACTGTGGTTGGAAGCTACTAACAATGCTCTTAATTTGCGGATCCAAATCCTTCAATACTGATTGATTACTAGTAAGAACTTGCGTCCGAAGAAACGATAGGATGCCATGTTACTTTACGTAAGAAACAGGTATGAAAATAACATGTAGGTTAAACTCTTACCTGTTTCTTCATCGGTATTCTCCGAAAATTAAAATATCCAATTCTAATGCAAGCAAAAGCCATGAGAAAAGTTCATTTGTGGGTGGGTAAGTGAATGGGGCCGGGGAATGAACCATTTACACATTAGGGAAATAATATTTCACTCTTTAGATACGTTCAGTTACATCACATTATTGTTATACCTACAGAATACGACACAACTCTATGTCCATGTTACTGACGCTAATGACAACCCACCAGTGTTCGAACCTTCCTCCTATCACGTGGTCATAGCTGAAGGTCTGGCCAGTGTTGGTGCTGTTGTTGTTGACGTGAATGCAACTGATCAAGACTATGGACGCAATAGGCTCCTCACTTATCGTATAATTGATGGAGATTTAGGTAGCTTCACCATTGATGAGAATACGGTGAGTTATCAGATCTTTACTTGTTTATTATTAGAAAACATTTATAAATCCCTACGAAGGAATCCCATCCCTAGGTCCTAATTGGATTTACTTTGCAATGACCTTTTTCCATGAGGGGAATTCTGTTCCTGAATTTGTTCGCTGTTCCGAGACCTTTTCATATCAGCGGAATTCTGTTCCTGGTTCCTGTCCATAAAATGCTAGAGGGGCTCGTTATGCGCACATGCCAGGTATCTGTGTCAAGAAGATGATTTATGAATAATTTACAGAGTACTAGTGTGAATCTTTACCCACAATAATACGAGATTTTGCTTGTAAATTTAATGTTTCCATACCACTTGAATTGATGTCTCTTGAACTCGATTTGAGAGCCAGATTCTCTGTTAGCCAGGTTATAAAGCGTCTCTATAAAACGACATAAATGTGCACCTACGTTACTCAAAAACGAGTATGAGGATCCACTCTTTTTCTTTGCATTTTGGAACAAATTGGCAAAGTTTTTATAATGGCTTCTATTTCGGAGGAATGACCTTAACAAAATGTATTGTATTGAATTATAGGAGAGTTTACGTTCATTGGAGCAAGCGAGTATTGTGATGCATTTTGTTGTTTTGGACATTTGATTGATAAGCTTCAATGAAGAATGTTTGATATATAAGATTTGTATTATTAGCTTAGCCAATTAAACACGATCCTAGTTTACTGAAGTGATAGCAGATTGGTCGAATTTCAGCGGGACGGCTTTATACCACTGGTAAGTATTCTTCATGTTTCGGTTTTTCAAGATACGTTTCTTCTATCCTCCAGGGTGTTGTCAAACTTAACAAACCTCTTGACCGTGAGAAGACTGGACTTGCGCGTACCTCAGACGGCAAAGCTGTGACAACTCTTCGAGTGGAAGCTGCTGACCATGGTAGCCCAAGATTAGCAAACACATCAGTGGTAACCAATTAACTGTCTTCTCATTTAATATATAAAACGCTGTTTTGTGTTTGATGTCCTTGAAAATTGAAGACAACATCATACCAATGGTAACTGCCTCTCATCAAAACTTTAGACTATCTTCAAACACATACTATGGGGTACAAGTTCATGTTACCAGAAGCAAAATAAGATGGTTTTGAATAAGCCTAAATAGTATCGAACTTGTTTATTTGTTTATCTTTTCCTAACCTGCAAGATGTCAGGACGTGTATTTTGATTCAGTTTCAATAATATAGGTATATATTGGTGTTAGTCTTACATGTCGGAGAGGAAAGGAGAAAGCAACCTTTTAATAGAATATAAGCTTTAAAGGAAATACTACTGTAAAATATACTGGACAAAAATATCAATGACGCTAGCATGTGCGAAAGATGACACTTGTGACTCAGATATAAAATTCAAAAGGGTGCACATCTGATCAATTTGCCATATAAAGAACACTGCTGTTGTGGTTTATAATAAAAACAACATATTACACGGTAGTTCGTAGATATGGATTTTATCTTACTGTTCTTGCCACTTGAAAATAAAAACCATACTGCCTTGCAACCTTATAAAAACCTCCATATACTCTACGCAGGTGACCATACACATAAGTGACATTAATGATAACCCACCTATATTCATGCAAGATGGATACGCCTTCGAGGTGTCAGAAGGGTTCAGGATAGGCGCATCTATCGGCACCTTGAAAGCAACTGACTGGGACCTGGGACAGAATGCATTGGTTTCTTACGAGATTGTGTCAGCTGGTATGTAGATAGTATGCACTTCTGTTTGGCTGCAAACCCATGTACTTGCATCAAACTTGAAGCTGTTCAGTTAGATGAGTGTGTCAGAGTGGTTTCCATTAGTCAGTCAGGTGAAACCAGTCAGAAAACATTGTCTCTGGCTATTGTTGATGGAATGGTCAAGGTGTGTGCAAACATGTCGTCCTGCCATAACTCGCCACATCTGCATGCCGGAATGATGTATTCTATTCCATTAGCAGGGGTGGCCTGACCAGAACCAGTTCCGATGGTTGTCACGTTCCATTTGAGCTTGTTTGACTGGCACATGAGAGTTAATCATTTACCATACTCTCGCAAAATTAATGCTCATTAACACTCATCTTTGCGTGTTTGACCAGGCTGACAATGATCGGTAAGAGATAAGAAAACGTTTATCAAACTATTACTGTTCAATTCTTGGGAACTCATGCTCGTTTGATCAGTGCTATAAGATGGACGGTCAGTGTTTTGGAGTCAGCTCAAACATTTGAATATAGGGTGTGAAGCAGAAGATTGAGGTAGTAATACTTCCGAATTGATATACCATCCTGTAGATGAAATTGTATTTTATAAATTTAGCTTCCGGCATTGTATGGAATACTGCAACAAAACGGTAAGCATCTCTTATATCTCCCTTTACTATATCAATTCTGTAACGTGAGACTTAAATATATTTTTAGTCACTACACCTATAGTAAACTGTACATTTTTTTCACAATACTAACTTTCGTCAGTGCAGGGTCTTCTGGGGGACTGTTGCCCAATTGTAGTCTACCGATATTCCATCTTGTTTAGATGTGATTGCTGTGGTGATTGGCATACCATATTTTTCCAACATTACAAATATATCGAATCTTTTTAGGGCCATCAGTCCCATTTACGATACAAAATACGACAGGTATGCTGACTGTGAGTGACAAAGTCGACAGGGAAAACCAAGATTTCTACACTCTAACTATCATAGTAAGTAACATATAATGTGGTGTTACGGCAGATTTCGAATAAACTTTATAAAATAGGGCAGATATAACGCGCGTTCTCATTGGCTGACAGATGGCAAAATTAGTGTTTATATCAGAGGATAAAGACACTCATTTTTTCTTCGTCTTATTTCTATTTTATAAAAGGAATATAAAACGGCTGCTTGTGTCAATAAACTGTGATATAAACACGCCGAAAGAGCACTCGAGAAGCAAGAGAAACACTCGGCTTCGTCGTGTTTATATCACAGTTTATAGACACTCGCAGCCGTTTTCTATTGCTTAATTGTAAACATGTCAATCCAATCAGAGGATATAACTTATGGTAATGACATAGTCCACCAGTACATTTTCTACAATTCTTGAAGCAAAGAGATGTCAGGTTGTTTACGGACAAATGAACACGATTTCAGGTCATCCAGATGTGCTTCTGTCAAATACACCCAAATATCATTCATAGCTTGATGCCTGAATTCCAATGTAGCATCCAGCAACACAACTAAATCACTTCTTTATGTTTTGAAAGGCAAAAGACGGAGGATCCCCACCACTGAACAGCACAACAATCGCAAACATCTCCATCACTGACATCAATGATAACCCACCAGTATTCAACCAGTCCAGTTATCATGTGACACCACCAGAAAATATGTTTGAACGTTTGCGGAAGTTCATTCCATTTGGCAGACAGTCGTTATGATAGTTTTGCATATATCTACATCTACATTGATTTTACAATTCACTTTACAAGATAAACTAGATATAACGCGCGCTCTGATTGGTTGAAAGCCGTTGTTCGTGTAATGGCTGCGTTTCAGTATTAATAAAGGAAATAGAAACATTTCCTGTGTTTTCCAGTGAGTTATGGTAACATTTGTGTGCAAGTTTTGAAGAACGCAAAATAGTTGTGGAAACACTTGCCTTAGCTTCGTGCTACCACAGCTATTTCTTGTTCTCCCAAACTTGCGCTCGTGTTACTATGGACAACACGGAAATGTTTTCTATTTCTTATCTATAATACATTTGTATTATCCTTACTAGAGCTTCAGATAAAATGCAAATATATAAAATATGTGCTTAAATAAATAATAGACCCTTCTCCAAAATGGCCGCTGGTAACGTTAGGAACAGAAACTGGGGGTATGCTTTGAGACTTTGGGGATACAAAACAAAATAATATTGCAAACATGTTTAGTTTCGTCGAGGTTTGTCTTTCCCTAATCATACCCCAATTTCTATTCTTAACGCAGCCAGTACCATTTTGGAAAAGGGTTTTATAATATTGCACAAATAGGTCAAGGTCAGCCAATCACAAGGACATTTGAGACTGATTCCTGACTAGTTCTATCGTGTGATCGTGTGTGGAAAGTAGCTTAATGTATGGCAGTCTGTCCTTGTTTGCAAGTGAGTGGATGCCTTGGAGTGCTGATGCCTTCATCTGTGTGGGCATGCACGTCGGATGGGAGTGGGACAGCTAGAATGTGGTTGACAGCTTTGTAAATAGCTGTTAACTTGATGATTGTTTTATGCAGTTCTGAGCTATCCCACTCCAGTTCCACTTGTACGGATAAGATCACTTAGAAGCCTGTATTTTGCTCACACAAACAATTACCAAATAACACATGGGTATATCAGTAGTTTGCCATCACTCGGCAAAAAGGTTACTCTATTTCCTGAGATAGTTCTGGGTCAGACAAAGATTGATAAACGTTTCTCAAAGGAGGATTACCCTATAGAAATGTTAAATATTATTATCATTGTTATTGTTTTTGAATTCAGATACGATTTTTTCAGAATCAACTGGGAATATCCGCACAGCACTGCCCCTCGACTACGAAACTAAGAATGACTACATCCTCAACATATCTGCCAGCGATGAAGGGGTGCCGAGTCTGACAGGGTCCACCTTGGTTGTCATCAGTATTACTGACTACAATGATCTCAAACCTGTGTTCAACTCGTCCTCGTACAGTGTCACTGTACCAGAGAATATCCAGCCAAACACAACCTTGCTAACTGTGTTTGCATTTGATCCAGACTTGGGAATCCGGTCAAATGTAAGACAATTTGACGTTAATATTTATAATATGTATAATGGACCAGTGAATATGTAATCTATGGCTCGGCTTAGTAATATACAGTTTGTCAATGTAGATTGCTGCCCATTTATTTGTTGAATTAATATGATAGCATTTGTCTAAAAAACGTCAGTTTTTCTTACTAGTATAGTGCCGCTCATGGGAAACATGCCAGTTCCCAAACGCATCGGGATTTGGTATTTCTGGATCGGATCGGAACAACAATAAAGTCCCGAACGATGGTCTCGATAATTGTTAGGGTCGTCCCGATACACTTTTGGAATTTATGCACAAGAATGCACGACTTGACATTCTTAGAGTATGAAGCATTTAGGAAACAAAGATTTTTACCAGAGAAAACTGACTCGTGGCTTTTGCTGAATTGGAGAATAGGTTGACTCGTGTTATAGGCTATATATATATTGACCTCTTAACCCTATCTGGACCGGGGGGCGGGCGTACGTTTTTATCTATAACTTCTGAACGCTTTGCAGTATATCCATGAAAATTCATGACCTTTCCTAAATTTTATGGGGAATCCTCTCGTAGGTGTTTCGCTGTCGTATAATTAAACGTATTGCCATGGCAACCGCCAAATCAATTTTTGGCTTTGTCTTTATCATCAAACTTCTAAGCAATGCAACCATAGTTTTCAAAGTTTTTACTCACCAAAAGGAGGCTACTGTCCATCTCTATAATAACTGCTAAAGGTTTTTAATTATTGCAGAAAGTGGTGCATTATGGGTAGGTAATCATTTTTTCAGAAATTAATAATTTCTACAGTCTGTTTCAAACAATGCTTATAGTTTTTAGTGCAGCAATGCAGTTACCGATGGTGCACATGTATGCAAAATTTGAAAGTTTTTGCTTCAAGAATAACACAGTTAGAGCCATTTTTTCTTGTTGCTATGGCAACTGCCCCTTAACTCCCCTAAAACCTGTTTCTATAGAGCGTTTTCACACAAAAAAGTGTCCAAGAAAAAGCTGATATTAGAACAATATTTTTAATGTTTTGTACAGAGCAGGTAAAAATATACAAATGACCGAAACTTTGGAGGAACAGGGTACTTCATAACCGAGCTATTAGACA
>JAOBYG010087767.1:0-11415 GCA_025403545.1 Epizoanthus stellaris
GTCTTACTCTAACTCTTTCCCAAACAGAAGTATATGAAATAAAGTGTGTTCCGGGTTTTAGCAATTTATAATTTAGAAGTATGAAGGTCGTTCCAGGTTTTAGTATTCCGGCGTTCCGGCATTCCGGCGTTCCGGGGTTTAGCACACGCCGTACAGTCTTGACTCTCCCAAATGTGTTGACAGAGTATGTGATAGCTGTGGAGTTAGTGAGGTTACCAATCAACCATTCAATGGTTTGGATGAAGAGAGCCTTATAACTTATTATCAGTGGAACACAGTGGAGGGAAAGGTGAAGGAACTGATAGAATGTACCATCACCCAAGCAAAGGAAGATTTAGAATAGAAGCTCAGTTAACAAAGTTCAGCCGCCATGTGAAAGGATCAAGTGGCAGCACAATGAATTCAAATATTTGAAAGAACAAAGATGGTCTGAAGTACCTATCTTATGAGATAGTGACTGATGAGCTATGCCATGACAAAGCAAGTGTGCAATGAGCAACAAAACTCTCATTGAAGCTGTTAGCCAGCAAGTGCCATTTAGGCGAGTGCATTATTTCAGTGATGGAGATAGGTTACAGTTCAAGAACAGAAATAACTGGTCGGTGTGATTTTCGATGCAATATGGAACTTCTTTGAAACAGAAACGGGAAAGATGCAGTGGATGGTGTAGCAGGAACAGTAAGGCTTACAATCTGCCTAGCCATCCTGCAGAACCGTGCTTACTTTAATTATAATTACCGTCAGAAAATATGTAACGGTGACAGTATTCCCAGTGGCACCAGTATGGTGGCCTAGAACTACCATAAGAATTTTACAGTTTTCTCCTTTTTTAATATCGTTTGTTTATGCAATAAAATGCGAAGAAACAATTTTCTATTAAATAAAACAAACAAAAAGAGGTTGAAACTAAAACAGTAATAAAAATAAAGAAAAAAAGACAAATTATTTTAAAAAGAAAGTCGGATTCAGATTTTTTTGAAAGCCTTTGAAAATAGAGGATATTTGAAAAATAAAATAAAATAAACTAAGCTGAAATAAATCGTTCTGAGTGAAAAAAAAGTGTCTGTGGCCTAAAACTTTATCACATGCAGTTTTGTGTTACAGTTCAATGTTCAACATGGCGGAAAGGCAAAAGAGATCTTGGGATGTATTAAAAAAACATGAAAGATACGAGAGCAAAGTGCAAACCTGTTGGAAAGAAAACTGAGAAGGGTAACATTTTGGAGAGATAAGAAGTCGTGATTCAGAGGCTCAGTTCAGAGGTGTCTGGAAAGGCACAAAATATACAAGGGTCGGACCACATGAGTTTGTCCAGTATGATGACGAAGAACTCACTAATGAGGCACTTCTAATCATCACTAGAGTGCAGAGGATTGACCTGTGATGTACTGGCCGATGAGCAGGGACCTTCATGTAGCTCGAGCTGGACAGCTCCACAGTTTCAGCACATCTAATACACTGCCTCGACAAACCTACAAGAAGTAGCTAAAAAAGCACAAAGTGCTGGTTTCCCAAGTGCAAAAGGTGCACCAATTCCAAAAGGTTTGTCAATTTCCTAGATGATGAAGCTTGAGAACCTTGTCAACCCCAGTGCTTTGACCTCAGTCCTTGACATCAATTATTTTCATCTTCGAAATATCTCCAAATCGTTTTAACAAATAAAATAATGTTAATCTGTAATTAAAAATGAACTTGTGGCAAAGCATCTCATGTTGTATTATACAGAACTACGTATTAGTGAGGTGAGCCACGATACTGTATCCAGCATGAAGAAAGACTTTGAGAAGTGCAATATCAGGAATTCATTTGATACGTATCACCGTCAGTTTTAGGTTGACTATAATATTCTTGGTAATATTACATATATATATGTCTTATCAGAATTAGAGGACGCCCTTGGAGAGGAAGAACAGAGAAATAGACAAGAAGAAATCAACAAGATTGTTAAGGAAGTTGGTCTTGGACCAACAGCTTATCTCATACAGCATAAACGGTTAGCCAAATATCTCAAGGATCTTTATTAAATGGAGGAAGTTGAGATGAAGGAAAGGTTTAGCAGTGTGAGCACCTTGCCAAGTACAAGACGCTTCCATCAGTTCGTCTCCCTCTCAGAGAGCGGAATGGCTGCCAAACAGGTTTCAGAAGCCCAAGAATAGGCCCTGGAGTTTGACCTTATGTTGGGAATGAAAAGCAAAGGAAAGATCTCAGATCCAAGGGTATCTAACTTAGTTGTTTGCTCCTATGATGAGAAGTACTGGATTGGTATTGTTGATGCTGTATATAAGGAATATGACGATGTTAAAGGGAAGTTTATGCATCCAAGCTACCCAGCAAAGTCGTACAACTGGCCACCCAAAGATGATACTTGTTTTGTACCAATTGTGAATGTTGCCTGCATCATTGTAGCTCATGTCACTACAACTGGGAGGCAGTACAAGCAAGACATCAACACAATTAACAATAATTTGTTGTATAATTTACAGGTAGCAAAGATGACAATTTGTAACTACACGTGTTACTGTGATGAATGTATAACGCGAGCCCTCTTTCTATCCAGTTCATATCCAGATCCCAACGCATATAAACAAAGTTTTCTGATACATACTGCTGATTACCTATTCCCCAACAAGTGATTTTTTACGGACAGTTTTATAGTTTTTGTTGTCCTTTTCCAGAATTTGGACAAGAATGGACATTATTACTTGTAGAAATATTGATAACTAATTATCGTATTGCTAAAATCTCCTCAAAAGTCTCTAAGTATTTCTTGCAAGACACTTGTTTTGCAAATTTGAGCAGAATTTCATAAATAAACTTTGCAATGTTTTTGGGAGGCTGTTTCCCAACAAAGATACGAGACACCATTTCACAACTTGGTCAAAATATACCTTACTACACATAGAAGCAACATGACAAATATGGTTTTGGTGCTAATTGCCCAACATTGGAAACTTTTCAGATGTAATCTGATACTTTTTACCAGTTTTGAAAAACAAGCATTTTTAAGTAACTATTTCTAAAAAGAAAACATTATATTCTAATTCTTCATGCCATAAAATAGTAATCTGCCAGTTTTTATGCTTCTAGGATAAAAGGAAACAAAATGACACATGAAATGCCATAAATTTTTCGTGAGGGGAAACTCAAAATGGCGGATTATAAAAAGCTGAGGGTCATTTTGGGGCAAAACTGAGAAGCCAATATCTCAGGAACCAATTGAGATATTGGAACCAAATTTGGTGGGCTTTCATATCTTACCGATACCTTCATCTCGTGCAACTTTGGTCAATGACCTAAACATGAACACAATAAACATAATAACCAATAAGCCAGGGATAATACAGATTTATTAATATACTGAAGGTAATTATTTTTGAGATATTTTATTACTTTATACTTTTTTTTGTCCTATTAGTTTTACTAGTGAATCTCGACAACTCCAATTCCAGCAAGAAAATCGTTTCTTGCATTCTTTGAAGCAAAAGACACAAGAAACAAGGTCAAAGAATTCTGTTATCCGTGAAGTTATCCCAGACACATCTGACAGCACATTAACCCAACAAGGGTAGAAGTTATACAGACCTCAATGTAGAATCAAGTACTAATAGGTGTTCCAATCAAAGATATACAGAAACTGATGGCGCATGAAATACATAAGAAGGCTATCATGCCTCTGGTTGAGTCTATAAAAAGCAAACAGGAAAGATAGCAGAGCTGGATCCAGAACATTCCGGACGGAACTGTGTCTGAGTCAACAGCCAGTGTCGTCTGTATACAGTAAGGGAGTGGTCATTATTTATGGATAGGGGGGACGGCAAATGGGAGGTAAGGGGGGGGGGGCAAAAGTTTAATGTTGTATAAATCTGGTATTCTTGTTGTAACCTTTCTAGTGAGAGCACAGCATGACATTTTAGAATGGAAGCATTTTACACTGGAACATAATATTAATAACAAACTGCTGCTTTTGCAATTTACATATTTTAATAATACAACTTTAAGGTAATACAAAATTGTCGATTGACGCCTGTTTGCCAACCATCTGAAGCCCATATTTTCAATTTTATCCATTTAAAAACATATATAGATACTGACAACAGACATAACTTAACTTTAATGTAGTTCTCCTCAAAAATGTTTTAACACGAAGTGTATATAAATTTAAACACCAAAAATTTAGATGCTGGGTGAAGGTGGTTATTAGCGTAATAAGTGACAATGATGACGATGAAAGTGATGGTGACAATGACGGAAGTGATGATGAAGATAAAGACGATGAAAGTGACGTTGAAGAGGTGGACGCGGAAGAAGAGGTAGACACACTAACTGTACAACGACATACTGTTACAACATGTTTGGGACAAACGCTACACAGACGATTTTCTATTTTACTAGCTACTAAGTGATATTCAGCATGTATACTGTAAATGTATCAAATGTAACTCATCGCCGAGTTTCTGACACGATGCAAACGTCGCCAGCTCTAGGAATATGGCAATTCATTGCTTTAATATATCTTTTAAATATATTACTGACAAAATTAAAGACTGATAGTCAGCATAGCATTACCTGCTTTTACGCCACACACTCCGGATGTATGAAGAGACTACAATTGTCTAGCAATGAGTACATAATTATGTGGATAATTTTATATTATAACATTGATTTGCCGACCTTAGTCGACCAGTAAGATAAGCTCCCGCGAAAGCTCATCACGAAAGGTTGTTTAGCCGTGTGACATTTGGCTCCTCAACAGTCGCCGTGAGCAGACGCTACAGTAAAATATCGTGGCTTCCTCTAAGCCTGTCATCAGTACATCTTGATTAGTGCTTCGTTTGAACTTTGAAACGAACAATGAGCATCGCATCCGCTCCGGAAAACTTGACACCATTTCATGGCAAAGATGAACTTGTCAGTCATCAAGAGCATGCCGTGCCTGTCGCCATATCAGAGTTCAAAGTTAGAGATTCTCGACGGAAACAGAAGTTTTCAGAAAAGGGAAAGGCGTTTTTAAAGGATGTGAGAGCAAAAAATAAAGAAACTGCTTTTCGACGTCTTAAAACGAAACTAAATCATGTTAGAAAGCTATGCGACGATCCAGAAACGGAAATAGAAGCTTTGGAAGCCGAACGGAATAAATTAGACTCCCTGAAAGATTCCTTTAATGAGACACACTACGCCTATGAAAGCCTGCTTGATACCTCGTCTGAGAAAGAAGAATCGTATCACTGGTATGACGTGAGGGATCGGGATTTTACCGAGCAAAGAATGAAGGTTTGTGAACGAATCCAAGCACTGGAAAGGGAGTCTAATTTCGCCGAATCTAGCGTCTCGCTTAGTCGTGGATCGAAGGCGAAATCGAAAGTGTCAAAAAGTGGCTCGTATAGGTCTTCTCAACGCTCTGTTTCCCAAGCAGGCGGCTCGCATGAATCATCTCAGCATTCTGTCTCCCAGGCTAGAGCCTATGCCGCAGCAAGGGCTGCTAAATACCATGTAGAAATGGAATACTTAGATCGAGATAACGAACACAAGCGCATGCAGCTCGAAAAGAAGTACGCACTAGCTAAGGCTGAAGAAAGCGCTTATAAGGGAATCGTAGAGGAAGAAGCTAAATTGAATGATCATCAGCGTAATCAGATTAAGATCGAGCATGTCAAGACAGAGGTCACGGAAAATGTCAAACAAGAGATTGATCTTAAATTAGATCCAAACATCCCTGCTTTCGCTCCAAAACCAGAACCGGAAGCCCATCTTCCACAATCGACCAGTTTAACCTCACCGCAGAATTTGGAACAAACATCAAGTATAAACATTGCCCTTAATCACCTCGTTAATTTGCAAGCAAGGCAAACAGAGTTGAGCTCGTTACTAATTAACCAGCAAAAATCTTTCAACCTTCCCGTTAAGGAACCACCCATGTTTTCCGGTGACGACATCTTTGAGTGGCCTTCTTTCATTACCGCCTTTGACTCCATTATCGCCGCGAACGTCACAGCAGAGAAGGACCGCCTGTTCTTCTTAGAGAAGTATACGAGCGGAAAGGCGAATGCAGCGATAAAGGGTTTCTTAGCGACCAACTCAGAGAGCGCCTACCGCGAGGCACGGAAACTACTGGCCCAGCGTTTTGGTAACCCTGTGGTCGTCGCCGAGAGTTATAAGTCAAAACTCCGAAGCTGGCGTCAAATAAGCGACGGTGACAGCAAAGCCCTGCAAGAGTTCTCAGACTTTTTAGTACGATGTCAAGAGGCGATGAAAACAATGAAGTCAATGTCAGAACTAGATTCTACCCAAGTTCTTCAGGTGATATCGACCAAGATACCTTCATACTCCGGCATCCAGTGGTGCAAGTTTGCGCATAAACTACAGATCAAGGATCAAAGGTTAGCCGAATTCAAGGACTTCGTAAAGTTTGTTAAAGGCGAAGCTGATTTAGCAAATGATCCTATCTTCTCCCCGGACGCCCTGAAGAGGGAAAAAAGGAAGACCGCGACTGGTACAGGCCGGAAACAAAGCGATCGTTTCAGCAAGCGAGAAGGCAGCGGCGCGAGTGGCCATTCGTTCCAGACCTCCACCGCACCCATGAATCCGAACCCAGTAGTACCAGAGGCCCACGACAAGGCACCCCCAAATCGCCCCCCTTGTGCAATCTGTAATGGTAGGCACCACATCGAAAGATGCGGAGAGTTGCTGAAAAAGATTCCTGATGACCGCAGTGAAGTAATCAGAACCAAGAAGCTCTGTTTTAGATGTCTCAAGGGTTCTCACGTCGCAGTGGAATGTCGCTCGAAGGTATCCTGTAGCGAGTGTGGAAAGCGACATCACACCCTCCTACATGGATCCAAACCCCGGTACAAGAACGCAAGACCTCAGCCAAGAGAACAACAGTCAGAAACCGACGGCACACAACATGGCAGCGCAAGCCCGCCAAGCGCCCAACAGGCAAACTCAAATGCAGCTAGCGTCTCTCACTCCGTTGTCGGCGAACAAGCCATAATCACAAATTCGAAAATTGTACCCGTGCTTATATCACATCGAGACCAGCCGGACAGAGAAGTAAAGGTTTACGCCCTTCTAGACGACGCGAGCGACACGACCTTCGTCACCACTAAGGTGCAGAAAGCCCTTGGCATCGAGGGAGTCGAAACAAGCCTAAGTCTAAGCACGATGCTGGGAAAGGAAGTCATTGCCGTGACAAGACTAGACGGGCTGATAGCCGAGCGGCCCGACAAACGCGCCAAGGTAGAACTTCCCAAGGCTTATGCTCGCGAGAGTATTCCCTCTAGACAGGATCAGATTCCCACGCCTGAGGTAGCCGACAACTGGCCACACCTCCAAAGAATCAAGGACAAGATTCCCAAACTCGATGAAAGTCTCGAGATTGGTCTTCTAATAGGCTGCAACTGCCCCCAGGCCGTCAAGCCCAAGGAAGTAATAACCGGAAAGAGCGGAGACCCATACGCCGTAAGAACCTTTCTCGGTTGGTGCATCGTAGGACCAGTTAGCTCCCAGCCCCCCGTCCACGTCAAAGACTTTTCTGCCACCTCATCTTGCAATCGTATCGTAGCACGAGAGAATATACTCGAGCCAAACCATACTATGAGCTTTATCGTTAAAGAGACAGCCAAGGAGATAATAAATCCGCCCGCCATTCGACAAATGTTCGAGCTCGACTTCGCAGAGAACAAAGGTGCAGCACAGCAAGGCCTGTCTAAGGAAGATAGAGACTTTGTGGACATTGTATCCAGGGGTATCCATAGATGTGATGACGGCCACTACGAGCTCCCTTTGCCGCTTAAGGAAAGTTTCACAAACCTTCCAAATAATAGAGTCACTGCAGTGCGCAGAATGCACCAGCTCAAGAAACGATTCGAGTCAAACCATAAATACAGAGAAGAATACACAAGGTCCATGTCCGACATGATAGAAAGGGGCTACGCGGAAAGAATACCAAGCGCCAAGGCCTCTGCAAGTCCTGGCACTACCTGGTATATCAATCATCATGGGACGACCCATCCAAAAAAGAAGAAGCTAAGAGTAGTCTTTAATTGTAGTCAAGAGTTCATGAGCAAATCCCTCAACAAGTATCTCCTCCAAGGTCCCTTATTCACAAACAACTTGACCGGCGTTCTACTGAGATTCCGTCAAGAGCCCGTCGCCATTACCTGCGACATAGAAGGTATGTTCCACCAAGTCAAGGTTAATCCAGAGCACCGTGATCTCTTACGATTCCTTTGGTGGGAAGATAATGACCTCTCCCGTGAGCCAGTGGACTACCGCATGACCGTGCATCTGTTTGGAGCAACCTCTTCACCCAGCTGCGCGAACTTCGCTCTCAAGACAACAGCAGATGACTTCGAAGATGAGTACGGTGTACAAGCAGCCAACTTTATTCGTAATGACTTCTATGTTGACGACGGCCTAAAGTCTGTTTCCTCAGTCGAATTAGCGGTGAACTTGATAAAGAACGTCAAGGACATGTGCCGCCAAGGAGGATTTAACTTACACAAATTTTCATCGAATAACAAGGAAGTCTTAAAGAGTATCCCCGAAGCTGAGAGAGCTGAAGGAGTGAAGCAAGTCGATCTCGATCTCGATAGTCTCCCGGTCGAACGCACGCTCGGGATACAATGGTGCACAGAGTCAGACAGCTTCGAATTTTCAATCGCACTCCAAGACAAGCCCTGCACAAGACGGGGAATTCTCTCAACGGTTAGCTCCATCTACGACCCCCTAGGCTTCATCGCGCCACTACTACTCGAAGGCAAGGCCATGCTGCAAGATTTGTGTCGCCTAAGCATAGACTGGGATGAGCCAGTACCCCCTGAGATCAAACGCAAATGGCAGAAGTGGAGATCAGAACTGCAAGAACTAGTGAAAGTCACCATCCCAAGATGCTATAAGCCAAAAGACTTCGGTCCCGTAATCAGGACGGAACTACATCATTTCTCCGATGCCAGCACGAGAGGCTACGGGCAGTGTAGTTACCTTAGGATGATCGACGACGACAACAAGATCCACTGCGCATTCGTCATGGGCAAGTCACGCGTAGCCCCCCTCAAACCAGTGACAATCCCGAGGTTGGAGCTCACAGCTGCAGTGTGTTCAGTTAGAGTCAGCAATCAACTGAAAGGAGAGTTAAATTGCAAGCCAGACAAGGAGTACTACTGGACAGACAGCAAAGTGGTCATCGGTTACATCCAAAATGAGAGCAGACGTTTTCACGTGTTTGTATCGAACCGTGTCCAAGAAATCCAAGATACCACTAACGCCGCTCAATGGACGTACATCGAGTCCAAGGAGAATCCCGCAGACGAAGCGTCAAGGGGAATGAAAGCCCAAGAACTCCCAGCCTCCCGATGGATCGTAGGACCATCGTTCTTGTGGGATGATGAAAGCAAGTGGCCGTCTAGAGACAACAACGACCACACCTTCGCACTCCCACAGGACGATCCCGAAGTCAAAAGGTCTGTCGTCATGGCAACAACATCCATGGAAGTGAGCTATCCTGATATCGCTGAAAGAGTGGAGCGATTTTCAGACTGGTACAGAGCGAAGCGAGCCATAGCCACGTGTATGAAGTACGTCAAGAAACTAAAGGATCGAGTGAAACAGAGAAAGGGCGAACTAACACAAGTCAATGTTGAGGACTTAGAAGCAGCCGGAATGCTAATTATCCGTTCTGTGCAAGCCAGCGCCTACAAGGAAGAAACAGCCGCACTAACGAAACTCAACCCGGAAGCAGCAGATAAGACAGATAGAACGTTCGCTCGTCAGAGGAACACCGTTCTGAAGACCCACAGCTCGCTTTACAAGCTCGACCCATTCCTTGACTCAAACGGCATCCTAAGAGTAGGGGGACGCCTAAGACGCGCTAACCTCAGTGACGACGTTAAGTTTCCAGTTATTCTGCCTAGAAAGAGCCACGTTGCGACTCTAGTTATCAGACACGCCCATGAGAAAACAAGTCACCAAGGCAAAGGCTTGACTCTCAACGAGATGCGAGCAAGCGGCTACTGGATCATCGGAGGGTCATCAGCTGTTGCAAGCATCATAGGATCGTGCGTCAAGTGCCAGAAGTTGCGTGGAGCGGTGCAAGAGCAAAAGATGGCAGACTTACCTGAAGATAGGCTAGAGAGCCACGCCCCACCCTTCACATATTGCGCGTGTGACTACTTCGGCCCATTCATCGTGAAGGAAAGGAGAAAGGAGCTCAAGCGCTATGGCGTGATCTTTACATGCATGGCATCAAGAGCAATACATATCGAGGTCTCAAACTCACTCGACACGGATTCGTTCCTGAATGCCTACAGACGATTCACCAGCCGGCGAGGACCTGTTCGCCGACTTCGAAGCGATCAAGGCACCAACTTTGTGGGAGCTCGAAATGAGCAATCGAAAGCCCTAGCTGAGATGGATCACGCGAAAATCAAGGCGAAACTCCTCGAAGATCAGTGCGACTGGATCCCATTCAAGATGAACGTGCCAGCAGCTAGCCACATGGGTGGTGTATGGGAGCGCCAGATCCGCTCAGTACGAAGCGTGCTCTCGTCTCTACTACAAAAGAATGGAGATCAACTAGATGACGAGTCCCTCCGGACACTGATGTGCGAAGCGGAGGCTATAGTTAACAGCCGTCCACTTACAACCAATAACCTCGCGGATGCGGATTCACCTCGCCCTTTAACACCCAATCATCTGCTGACCATGAAGTCGAAAGTAGCCCTCTCACCTCCGGGCGCATTCGAGTCAGCAGATCTCTACAGTAGAAAGCGCTGGAGACGAGTCCAACATCTGGCGAACGAGTTTTGGACCCGCTGGAGGAAAGACTTCTTACTGAGCCTACAGCAAAGGCAGCGCTGGACACACCCTCGTAGGAACCTCCAGATCGGTGACGTTGTGATAGTGAAAGACGACAACCTTCCCCGCGGTACGTGGGAACTGGCGCGAGTGTCCGACGTCTACCCTAGTGATGATGGCAAAGTGCGCAAGGTTCAGGTAGCTCTTGCGGACAGCTGCCTGGACAACAAGGGCAAGAGGACGGGTCCCCTACGGTACCTGGACCGTCCAATCCAGAAGCTCGTCCTACTGATGAGTACAGATTAGTGAGTATAGACCAGGGAAATCCCGGCCGAGGAGCCTGCAGGTATGAACTGTGAGACACCGGTCTCATGATGAACATTGATTGATAGCCGTAATTATATGAACAATTGATTAGTGAAATATGAATATTTCAGGGGAGCCATGTAAAGGACTCCAGAACGAGGCTCTCTATCTTTAGTAATTAACTAGTGACTACTTTATTATCTGGCTAGTAACTATTCCTGATTCGTCGTTTTTATGTACTTTGTAATTTAATTCCTTTGGCGTGAGATCACATGGATATCTCAGTGCTGACGACTCCCTTTAGTTGGTTGTATA
>JAOBYG010087878.1:0-11412 GCA_025403545.1 Epizoanthus stellaris
CTGACTACATGCCCAATGCGGTTACGTATCCGAGCAGCTTCGTCATGCCGTCGATCCAAGAACCGTGGGTTCTGGGCACTTTCTCCTCGAGCACGATTGAAGACACCACCGGTAGCGTGATGACCGAATTCTGCTTTGACGAGAGCACGGGCGCCATGGAGCGCAGAAGGCAGCGGGTGAGCGCCAGCGGCCAGACCGACCACGACGTCATCACCACCTACTCGACGGTAGGCGGCAATGTGGTGGAAGAGAAGCGCTTCGGCGGCGAAGTACAGGACGTGCCTGCTGATGGCAAGGACGGCGTGGACATCGACCTCTGCTCTCTGATCTTGCCGAGCGGCGAGCAATCCTGGATCTCTCGCACCTTCGTTTCCGGCTCGTTGGCCACCGAGCACTTCTTCGACGCCAACGGCCAGCCTATGCCCTTTGCCTCGGCTGACCGCACCATCGACGCGAGCACAGGCCTGGTGGCCTCGTCCCGCAATCGAAGTGGCATCGAGAGCACCTTCGAGTACGATGTTTCCGGACGTCAGATTTGGCGCCGTCCCGAGACAGGAGAAGGTGCCCTCAGCGAAACCACTTACGCCGCGGCGAGTCAAGCTAGTCCGTCTACGGAAATCCGACGCCGCATTGCCCAGGCTGACGGCACGGTACTCACGGAGACCGTGACCGAGCTTGATGGTTTCGGGCGCGAGGCGAGCAAAAGCCGGCGCATGCCTGGTGCCGGCAATGCTTGGACCGTGGAACTGACGCGTTACGATGCGAATGGCCGTCCCGTGGCCGCGTCCGAACCTCACTCTCCAGGTGAAACGCCGGTCTTTACCGAAATCACTCGCTACGATCCCTTCGGTCGCCCATTGGGCATGATCAACCCGGATGGCACGTCGAGTGAGACCTTCTACGCCGGCCGTCGCGAGCAGACCGTGCGCGAGCATTGGGCGGCCTATGAGATCGCCGGTCTTGGCGCCCAGAACGCACGCCTGGAAGAGAAAACGGTCTTCGATGCCCGAGGTCGGGCCGTGCGCAACACCTCGACCCGCTATTTTGAGCCCTCCGAGACCTCGCCGCCCGAGGTCTGGGTGACCGAAACCGAATATGACGTGGCCGGCCGGGTCGTCGCCCAGACCCAAAACGGCGAGCCTCAAGGGCCAACCCGGGCCTACGATGGCCGCGGCTTCCTGGTGCACGAGACTCAGCCTCCCGGCTCGACTGCTCTTTCCCTGAGCCTTATGGAATTTGATCCCAACGGCCGCATGGTGGCGGCTCGCCAGGGCTCGGTTGACTTGCGCTGGGATTACGATCGGGCCGGCCGTGAGCTGCGGGTTTATGAGGCGAACGACCCCTCTGCGGTGTGGGCTGAGGCGACCTATGACGTCAGCTGTACAAATTGCCTGGGTCAGCCCGTGGAACGGGTACGTTACAACCGCTATCCCGCTGGCTCAGCGCTCGCTTCAGGCGACATGATGACGGTGACCGAAGTGCTCGACTACGCGGGTCTGGGCGGACGGGTCTCCGGCCGTCAGATCGAGATCCGCGACGGCGGGCAGGTGCCCATGGTGCGCCGTTTTGATGAGACTCGCTCATACGACGAGTTGGGCATGCTCGCCAGTCTGCGCTACCCCTACTGCCAATCCTGTAACGGCGACGAGCCAGGTCCAGATCGCTCCGTGACATACACCCGCGATCGTGGCTACACCGTCGCCATCGACGGCACCGAGGATGGGCAGGCTCAGGAGTGGTTGCGCTCGGTGACCTACCATCCCGGTGGCCTGGTGCATCAGAAGGAATTTGGTAATGGCGTTTTCGCTACCAACAATCGCGATTCCCTTTGGCCAGGACGCGTCGGTCAGGTCATCGTGGACTATGCTTTCTACCGCGATTTCGACTCGGGCGCGATTGAATACGGCGGCATGGGCCGCATCACCCGAATGGGCGACGAGTGGAAGCTGCCCAGCTATGGTGAACGCCGCCAGGCTGTCTCGGCTCCGCCCGTTGGCGATGCCGACGAGCTCTGCTTCGTCGATCCCTTTGGCAATGCTCAGTCTTACCTTAAGGCGCCTGATTGCTCGGGCAGCGACGGCGGCACCCTGGTCTACGATGCCGATGACAACCAAATTCTGCGCCTCACGGCTGGCGAGCAGCGGTATTTCCTACGCGATCAAGAAGGAGAGCTGCTGCGCCAATGGGTGCGTGGCTTTCAAGATTGGAGTCACAGCCTGGATTTTGTACACCAAGGTCGGAATGCCTTTGCCGAGGTTAGGGTTGAAGCCAGCGGCGACCGTTCGATGCTCTTCGAGCACGTCCTCTCACCGCCGTCGAATCACATCGGCGCCATGCTCTATCAGGGCCCGGCCGAGAACGAGAGCTCGCTGCTGGCTGATCCCTTCTGGATGGAGACCCCGAAGACCGCGAAGAGCGGCTGGAGCTGTTCCGTGCCCGGAGTTCCGTGTCCAGCGGCCGTCGGTGGGGTTGCAGGATGCGAAGGCGCCACGCTCCATGACAATCGGCTGGGCTGCGAGCTCTACTTAGACCATCGCGGTGAAGTTGCGGTAACAGGTGGGGATCGCAGCGTCGACGCGTGCCGAATCGATTGCCTGGGGTGTTGCAACGTTTATGGCTCGATACCACCTTCCGAACTCGAAGCTCTGGAGGCGATCTGCGATGCTGTGGCCTCTAAGTTCGATGTGGTAGGGATAACTACTTTCCAAGATTTTGTCGACGCAGGATTGAGAGTGACGGAAGCTCTATTGGGGTTTGAACGGTCTGCGTTGGTTCAATTGCTCGTGAACACCTGCGAATCTATCGTCCACGACGGATATGGGACGAAGTCGGACTGTCGAGAATCATGCGACAGCACCTTCACCACGGACGACACCTCATGCCAGGAGTCGAACCACACCATCCACAGGCAGGCAACGCCCCACGGCGGGCCACCCGTGATGAATCCTGATCCCTGCAAGGAATGGGAGCATGTCGGCGAGGAGAGGCCAGGAGCGAGGTGGAAGTGCAAAGTGAAGGCTCAGGAGTCACCACGCGTGGCAGAGGTGTCTTGCACGGTCGAGGAAAAGTGCCGTCGCTCAAGACCGATATTCGACCTACCCAAACGCAAGCATCGCACCTACCGTTGCGTGATAAACAATGCTGTGCCAGAAGACGGAGTCGAAGTCGAAGTCGAAGTAGGCGATGATGAGGAACCGACCCGCGGGCGCGGCGGAGCTCGCGGGCGACGCGTACTGAGGAGGACTCCGCCGATTGACACTATTAACGACTCACCTAGTGGAGGTGGCGGCGGGGCCGCATTTCCACGCAATCGAAATCGCGGAGAGGGAACGGACGATTTCCCCGGCGGCGACAACGATCCATGTCGCATTTACCAGTGTGGTCCCGGATTTGACTCCTGATCCTTAGGGAGCTCCCCGCTTCGCCCGCTTGCGTCCTTTCGCTGGCGGGCCTTTTTCGTCGATACACTGCCGTCGCCTTAAGCTTAGCAGCCCGGTGGCAGACGAGGTCGTGGCGGGGGCGTTCGGTCTCGGATTTCGTGCGCCAAGACCGCGGATTCCGTGCCTCCAAATCTCTGGATGCATTTTCTTCATGCTCTGGACGATCTTCTCGTGGGCAAAGTCGTTCAATCTCTCGGTTTCCTACCAAGATCAGAAGCGGCTCAGGTAGTCAGCGCCCCGGAAAATATGGAGGTTCACGCAGAAATCGTCGAAACCTGCTCACGCGAGCTCGCCGACGTGCTCCGCGCACATGTAGGCCCACTCGGCGTCGTAGCTCTCGGCGCCGGCGCACCGCGTGTCGTCGAGGCGGAGTTTCAGCGGGAGCGCGCCGAATCGTTCCGTCTCTCCTCGGAGGCTCGCTCAAGGAGATCATGGCCTCGGTGATCGCCTTGGCCGTGGTCGCCGCCGCCCTGTGGATGATGTGCTGCCTCTTCCTCGACGCCGGCAGGGTCGACGACAAGCTTGTCGGCAACGCCGCTCTCAAGGAGCTGCACGACGAGTCCTACGAGCGCCGCAAGGATCTGATGCAGATCGGTTTCACTCTGATCGGCACGGCGCCTGCGGCGGCGGCCAGATGAACGCCTTTTTCTACCGTGGCTTCGGCGACGCCTTCCTGAGTCTCGAGGCGTCGTCGGTGATCGGCCCGCAGACCGACATGCCGGCCGTCTTCGCCGGCCGTTTCGCCACCGAGCTGCTGAAACGCTTCTTCGCCGGCCGGCAGAGTCTCGGCAAGATCCTGTGGACGCTTCGCCGCGAGATGCTCGACCGGCATCAGAATCCGCTCGGCCTGACTTATAGTCTCTACCGCGGCGCCGACACTCGGCTGCTACCGCCCCTTGAAGCTGGAGGTTTCGATGACGCTACATAGTGCAAAATGGCTCCTGATACGAGCCCTCTTCTTCGCCTGGATTTTCGTTTGGGTGCCTTCGATTCTTGCCCAGCTACCCAGCGAGCCCGCGGCTGTGGGCGAGAACAGTTGGACCGGTGTCTCGGAGTTCTCGTTCGAGCCTGTCTCGTGGGGCGGCACCGGCTTCGCCCGCCCGGAGTCACCCGACGCGGCCGGAATGGCGAAGGAGGCAGAAGCGATCAAGGCGGAAGGTGACGTGCTGATTCTCATCAATAGCGGTCAGCCCTTGGCGTTGCCTTCCCTGGCCGTGGGCGCGCAGCACCTCGCGACCTCTCAATTCGAGGGTTTGCGGATCCGCGATCGAGAAGGAGATCCCGTTGGCTTTTTTGGTGAGACCAGTACCTTCGACGACATCCTTCCCCCGGATGAAGGACCGTTCTCTATCTTCTCGGCCCAGGTCTCCTATTCGAGAGATCACAATCGTTTCGTCTGGTCGGCGAATAGCGTGAACGACGAGAACAAGGGCTTCGGACTCTTGGCAGTCTCCCGTTCACCTGATCCTCTCGATGGTTGGTGGGTCTATCGAGTCGACGCTCCCGCCGCCGGCTATCTCGACAAGCTCTCGGTCACCCATGACAGCTGGGGGCTCTATTTGACGGCGGAGCACTTGACCCCGGACGAGGAATTTGCCGCGTCATATCTATGGAGCTTCGGTCTTGGCCCGCTCTCCGGAGAGGCGGCGGTAGCCTGGAGGTCGAGCGCTCTGACCTGGCCGGACGGTGCTGCCGCGCGTGGCGTGAAGGGGGCGATTCCACATACGGTCTCGAGCGAAGACTCCACTTTCTTTTTCAATACCCGCGGCACGTCAGGCGCCGACGTTCTGACTTGGCGCCTGACGGGTGACCGCGAGTCGGAGCCTTCGCTGACGCGCCGAGTCACGGCGGTGTCGGCCTACCATCCGATCGGCGATCAGATCCGCCAGAAAGGCACCAACAAGAAGATCTCCGGGGAAGACACCTCTGCTTTCCACGTCATCTACGGCTTCCGGCGGCTCTACGCGGTGTGGACCTCAGACCCGACCGGGACGGGCGCGCGCTCCGAGGTGATCTCGCTGAAACTCGATACCGGCAACGCGCAGGTGGTTTCCGAGCACATTCTTTCGGGCGGCGACGACTGGTACTACTGGAGCCCGAGCCTGATCGTCAACGGTGGCGACGGCCCGGATCTCGAAACCGCCGTCGTCTACAGTTTCAGCCATCCCGAGCTGGCCTTCCCGTCGCAGGCATACCGTGTCTTCGGGCGCAACGGCGAGCAGGTGGCGACCGGTGTTCTCTTCGCCAGCGATCACCCTCTCGACTCTCTGGGTTCTGCGCCGGAGTTTTGGCCGAACCAAACCGGCGCCGCCTATGACTGGTTCGATCCCGGTCGTGCCTGGGCCTCGTTCAGTGTCGAAGACTTCGGTCCTTTTCTCCATTCTCGGATCGTTTCCCTGGCACTCGACGATCGCCCGCAACCGGGCGGAGGCGGAGTTCCGGCCTGCGTCGAGGACGCTTTCACCGCGTGCTTGGTGGGCTCGAGATTCAAGATCCGAGTCGACTGGCGTACCCCTGACGGCAATACGGGGAGGGGCACGCGGGTGGCCATCGATGGCTCGGACAACTCAATACTCTTCTGGTTTTTCGACCCGAGCAACATCGAGCTGCTGACAAAGGTGCTCGCTGCGTGCGACATCAACGAGAACTACTGGGTTTTTTCGGCGGCGACGACCAATGTCGAATACACGCTCGAAGTGGTGGACACGTTCACCAGCCGAACGGTCAGCTACACCAATCCCCAGGGCCGGACTTCGCCGGCAGTGACCGATACAGAAGCCATTTCCTGTCTTTGACCGCCTCGGCACACACACGATCAACCCGGAGAGTTGGTCGCGAGGTCGCTGTCTGAGTCTCGGCGCGACTGCCACCTTGCCGACGAGCTGATGGCGTTCAGGCGCCCGCAGAATTCCGGATAGCGAGTCCCGACTGGGAGTCGCTCTAGGTGGCGAACCAAGGCCGCTTGACCTAAAGGTGCGGTTCTCGCCTTGGCTTTTCCTCCGCGGTCTTCCCAAGGAGCAAGGAACTTCGTTGTCCAGCGACACCGTGGCAGCGTGCTGCACCGAATAATCCTCTTCCACCCCAACCGGTGGCGGCCTCTTCAGGGGAGATGAGATCGATTTAGTCAAGCACGAACTCCCACAAAGGACCATGATCTGGCGGCGGATGGATATTGAGGAGCTACAGGGGGCAAGCCCCGCCCCTACCCAGAATCTGCTGTCGCAAGTCGATTCACTCCAAAAACTTGACTCATGTGTTCAGAGGTTTCCTTTAGCGATGTCTAGGGTACGATGATGGTCGCGGACCAGGCGGAGGTGTCGCCGCTCTCGAAGCCGTCGACGAAGAGCTCCGGGCCGCAGCGAACCCAGGCGTCGTCGACGAGGAAGCCGACGCCACTATTTGAAGCCTCGTCAACGGTTTCGCCGGCGATCTCGAGGACGAGGGAGCTGCCGGTGCCGATGGGCACCGAGAGATGACGCCAGCGTTTGTCGTTGATCAAGCCGCCGCGGAGGTCCGGCATCGGGGAGCAGACATCTCCGGCGCCGCCAAAGAAGGCCCGATTGGTGGCGAGCGTGTGACGAACGCCGTCGACGGTGGCTTCGATGAAGCCGCGGTCCGCGACGAATCCCTCTTCGAGGTCGAGCAGATAGTCGAGCTGGAGCACCGCCTGGGTGCCCGCCGGGCAGGCGGAGATGTCGATCTGGGGCGTGGTGAAGCCCGCCCGGTGTCCGGCCGTGCCGTAATTCGTACAGGCTGCGTTGCCCCAGGCACCGACGCCGTTGGAGGTAGCCGCGAAGGCCGACCATCGGCAGCTGTCGCTGATCTGGATCTCGCCGCCGCCGCCGCAGGTCAAGCCGCTGGGGAGTACGCTCGCCGATTCAAAAGGCTCTTGGTAGACGATCAGGTCCGGGGAGCCCACCATCCGGAGTCCGAGGTTGACGCCGCCGGGGGCGAACCAGGCCCCGCCGCCGACGGTGAATGCGGAGTCTTCTCGGCCCGAGACCGGGTCGACTTTGCCGGTGATCCAGCCGAAGTCGGAGCCAACGATTTGGTCGATGATCGAGATCCAATAGACACCATTCGGAAGCTCCAGCGGCGTCGGTAAGGTCAACGTGAAGACCTCTTCCGCGAAGCCGATGATGCGGTCGCCGGTCTCGATGCGGTCGGCCACCAGGTTTGAATAGCTCGCGATCTGGACGCCCGGCAGCCCGCCCGAGTCTTGGTAGACGGCGGCGGAGAAAAGCGCGATCGCCGGATCGATGTCATAGAGGCCGATCGCTTCAAAGCGGCGCACAAAGAAGCTGCCGGTGCTCGATGCGATCACCACGTCCTCAGCTGCGACCTGCCCACTCTCTTGGTCGGAAAAGAAGTTCTCGCCGCGGTCGCTCGGTTGATCGAGGGCTGATGTCGCCCGGCTCCCGGCGCCGTTGACCTGGGTCACGGTCTTCGTAGCACTCGCTGCGACGGTTTGTGAGCTCGCCGCCCAAAATTGCAGAACGTGTGTCCCCGCGGCGCCATCGACGTGGACATCGAATTTGAGCTCTACGGACTCGCCATTGTTGTAGTCAATATCCCCTTGCTGGAAAAGGATGCGCTGGAATCCGGGGGGCGTCGGGGTTGCGGGGAAGCTCGGGATCGACGTGGTCTCCACCACCGCGGCGGCGCCTTTCTCGAGGGTGCCGCTGCGGGTGCTGACGAAGGCCGTGCGGAGCAGAGTCCAGCCTTCGGGAATATCGAGGGCCGCGGCGACGACGAGGGGGTCGACACGTCCCCCACTACTCGGCGAAATCCGCACGGTGTACGACGCCCGCTGACCGGTCTGCACGGCCTCCGGGCCGCTGATGATGACGATCTCGCAGCCGAGGACCCACAGGGCCACGGCGACGGTGACGACGGCCCCCCCAAGGCGGCGAGGATGAATGCGAGTGCGCAGCGACGACGGACGGTGTCTCCAAACGCGGGGCATACGAGGTCCTTTCCAAGCAAGAAGAAAAGTAAGGTGATCTACCCTCTTTCTCGCAAAGAGAGAACCAAAGGGGCCAAGACGGGTCTTTTTCACCCCCGAGCGGCCCCGCGCCAACGGGCCGCTGGCCGGTTGCACGTTCGCGTCATTTTGCCTGCCAGGCTGTTCGCCGCGGTGTTCCTGAAACAGAAAACCTGGACCTTGCTGGGCTTCTGGCGGGTACTGTCAGGTTGGCCGGCTCCATGGCAGAATCAGGCCATGAGTGAGCCAGCCGTCAGCTACCGCGGTCATCGGTTCCCGGCCGAGATCATCAGCCAGGGCGTTTGGCTCTACTACCGATTCAGCCTCAGCTTTCGCGATGTCGAGGATCTGCTGGCCGAACGCGGGATTGAGGTCTCTTACGAGACGATTCGGCAGTGGTGTCGGAAGTTTGGGCCTCAGACGAGGAAGAGAGCCAATCGTGGGCGAAGCCTGCCGTCATTTCATCAACGTGACAGTACCCTTCGGACTCGCCCAACCGATTCTACTCAACAGCGCAGGACTGGCCATCGGGGCGACCAACACGATGCTTCCAGTTCTGAAAGCTAAGGAAAACGACACCGATGACGAAGGTTCAGCAAGTGATGAACAAGAAAGCACCAGACAGTAGCCAGCTTCTAGATTCCGCGCATTCTATGCGCGGTCAGATAGAACAGCTCGCCGATCAGATTGAACTTGATCGAAAGCTACCGGACGGGTTGGCGGACGAGCTTGCGAGTTCGGGTTTTTTCAAGATGCTGGTGCCCAAAGAGTACGGTGGTAGCGAGGTCACTCCGGAGGAGTATTTTCTGGTTCTCGAGGAACTCGCCAAAGTAGATGGGAGTACGGCCTGGGTCGTGTCTCTTTTAGCTAGTAACAGCATCTCATCCGGATGTCTTCCCGCTGATGTGGCCCATGATATGTTTGCTGGCAACCAGAAGGCCGGCATCGCCGGGTCCCTGGCCGCCGCTCTGCGCGAACCTGATAAGGCACCGAACAAAGCCGAGGTCCAGGATGGGGGTTACCTTCTATCGGGGACCTGGTCGTTCGCCAGCGGCTGCATGCACGCGACCACTATGATGGCTCTCTGCCTTCTTTACCAGGACGGCAAACCAAAGCTTCACAAGGAGGGGCATCCGGAGCTACGTTGGTTTTACTTTCCCAAAAGCCAGTGCCGCATCATCGAGAATTGGCAGACGATGGGCTTGAGAGGGACCGGCAGCCACGGTTTCGAGGTCGAGAGCCTTTTCGTTCCCGGAGAGAGTACGCTCCCGGCTTCCTCGGCCATCGCTCCTGTTCATCCCGGACTTCTGTATTCTTTTAGCGCTGGACCAGCCTTTGGTCATCGCCATATCCCCCTGGCTGGAATCTCTACAACCACGGTCGTCGGGGTGTGTCTGGGTATCGCGCGAGGGGCCATCGACGAGTTTGTGAAGATAGCAGGGGTCACCCGAGGAGCGTCCAGCCTCAAGAGCAGTTCTCGAGTTCAGGAAAAGGTGGGCCAGGCGGAAGCCACCCTGCGAGCGGCCCGGGCTTATCAGCTCGACACCCTGAGAGAGGCCTGGAACGCTGTGAAAAAACACGGTAGACAGGACGATGAGTACTTCAAGCATCTAACTCTGTCCGGCGCGCACACGGCCCTGATGGCAGCAGAAGCCGTCGATCTAATCTGGAGCGCAGCGTCGATCACCGCTGTCTTCGTGCCGGGACCGTTTGAACGGCGTTTTCGCGACATACACGTCGCCACGCAGAACGGAGGCATTACACCCAATATCTATTCTATGTCGGGACGCTACTTTTTAGGCGCTTAGACGTTTAGGTTCAGATCCTAAGGCTACTGAAAATAGTCTTCCAGACCGCCCTCACGCACCTGTGCCTCCTCAAAACTCGCCCGCCTTTGGATTCAACGATTTAGGATTCCAAGCGCGGAGCCAACTGATTTCCGTCAGCAGTTGCAATCTAGGCCGATTCCGTCGACCATGGCGCTCATGCTGAAGCTCTTCCTCACTCTCCTGAGCATCGTCTTCACAGCACTCCAAGGTGCCCTGCGATCAAGAGACGACCTCGTCCTTGAGAACATCGTCCTGAAGCAGCAGGTCCAGATGTTGAAACGGAAACGACCTCGGCCACGCTTCGATGACGCGGATCGCACTTTTTGGGTTGCCATGAATCGAGCGTGGAGAGGCTTGGCGAATCGGCTCATCATCGTCAAGCCGGAGACCATCGTGAGGTGGCAGCGCGAGGCCTTCAGGCGTCGCTGGACGAAGCTGTCCCGGAAGAATAACGGCTCGGGGAGGCCGAGAATCGCCGCGGAGATTCGACAGTTGATCGCCAAGATGGCGCGGGAGAACGGTTGGGGAGCGCCACGAATCCATGGAGAGTTGGAGAAACTGGGAGTCATCGTTTCTGAAACGACGGTTTCCCGGTACCTGCCGCGGCGTCCTGCAGATCCCGATCTCGTCAAGGCATGGCTGAGTTTCTTGCGCAACCACAAGGAAGGCATTGCAGCCATGGACTTCTTCACGGTTCCAACTGCTTCATTGCGCCTTCTGTATTGCTGGTTTGTCATTCACCACGATCGGCGGCGGATTCTTCATTTCAACGTCACCTTCAACCCGAGCGCCTTCTGGGTCATTCAGCAGTTGAGAGAAGCCTTCCCTTTCGAGACCGCACCGAAGTATCTGGTCTTCGATCGCGACTCCGTTTTCAGCAGCGCCGTGGTCAAGTTTGTCCAGTCGATGGGCACGAGACCCTGCCGAACTTCCTATCAGAGCTCATGGCAGAATCCGGTGGCCGAGAGGTGGATCGGTGGCTGTCGCCGTGAGCTGTTCGACCACCTGATCATCTTCAGCGAACGCCATGCCGTGCGTCGGGGAGCATGGATTGCCAGTCCACGGAGACAGGGTCTGCGACGAAAAACTCCCTTCACCTTGCCGATTGCGGCCTACCCGGGATAGATGAGTTTGACCTGGCGTCGGTTTCGAGCCGTCT
>JAOBYG010087989.1:0-11411 GCA_025403545.1 Epizoanthus stellaris
TAAAAGCTGGAACAGGGTACAGAAATCGACGAGTTTTGGTCTGGAACAGGCTATCATTTAGCAAAAACCTTCCATAGCAGACATCATTCTTGCTAATTTTAGTCTTACCTGAAAACGATTTGATTGATCGCGGTGCTCGCTTTTAGCAAGCAAAACAACAGTTTAGACAGCTTGTGGTTCGTTTACGATACAAATTGCTCATCATATTACTAATAGCTTGAAATTTGAGGGTTATGTTTGACCGGATGATGTCTAGAATGGGGCAGGAACGTTTGGTGCTTAGTGTAGGATAGGGTGTCAAAAAGAGCAAACTATTCAAAAAATTTGGTCTGATATTCACGATAGGATAAAAGTTTCGAGGACACAGCGGCACATCCCCCCCAGGGTATTTACCTTTACGATACCGTTTTTAAAAATAAATAATAATCTATTAACCCTATTCAGACTGAGCATTTTAGGGACTCCTGGCACTAGACTGAGGGGAGCCGGGAGTGGGCTGGGATGGGGCTCAAACTACCCTCCACGTGTATCCCCCACCACTGAAATGATACAAACACCAAACTTGGGGTACTAATTTGCCCGAATAAACACAAAGTTTTGTTAGTTAGTAGTGTCAGCTGTGATGTCATATGATGCCAGGACAAATCCACCATCTTGGATTTCTCGGTCTCCTGAAAATGTCATAGAGTTGTATTAATCGACTTAAAATAAGTGTAAAAATTTGCCCAATGGATTTGGTGATCTGAAATTGTACACTCACGGGGGGCTTAAAGTCACATTATGGCCGAAATTACCTCTTTTGTTTACATTAAAATTACTGGAACTATTTACAAATGTTTGGTTTTAACTGTCTGTACCCAGAATCATGACAGATCAAAGTTTCTTTTGTTACATTTTTTATAATCAATAACTTAATTAATTTTGTTAATAATTAACTAGAACCTGTAAGTACTTGTTTCTTAGTATAATTTCCCCCCACCCACTTTTTCACTTCTTTATGAATGACTATTTTAGAAATGTTCTAGTTTCATTTGAGCCCACTGAAGCTAAGTTACATTCCAATGATGGGGAATCGAAATCAAAAGTTTCATGTTGCCATGGCAGCCACAGCAACTTGGAACATCAGTGACACAACTTTCAATACAAATATCTCTGCCAATGTTCCACATATGCAAAAAAATGAATCATGGGTCTGTAATATCACATTTAAGGAGTAAGCAGGTCAAATTTCAACATCATACCCCTAAATGCCTAGACAAACAAGTGGTGGGGCAATTCCGTAGTCTGGAAAATGGCTGTTTTGAGAAAATATAAGGTAAAGTTGAGAGACACTTTTCAGTCCCTCAATTCATGCACGATTGCACTAAATGTCCATTTCGTACTAGATTATCAATAGATTATTTTCTAAATCACTTTAATTTTCTTATTTTCCTTTCTTATATTCTTGTACTGCTTGAATGTTCTTTTCTGCAAATCCTTCCTCTTCCCTGTAGCTGCTGTTTCTTTATTTCCTGCAATATCAGCAAGCTCCCTAATCCTTTTCTTACTTTTCGATCCGAAACAGTTGAGATGGCAGCTATTTCAATCCTCTTTCGGTAGAATCACTTGTGCGTGGGGCACCTTGACCTCACAAGTACATTCACTGATTCATTATTTTGCATTTTGAGTGCACCCAGGCAAACATCTTTCATACAGTTCCAGTGCTGAGAAACTCACACAGACCACAATTTTCACAGCTGAAATACAGGCTGCTACAGGGACCAAAAGTCTTGCTGGTATCGTCAAAATAAGGAAACAGATCCTGTAATAAAAGTATGGAATTATATTTTTACATACTATTCAGATAAAAAATTTCATTTATAAAATATAAAATCCCTTTTAAATTGTTTCAATATTTTATTTCTTATTCAAAACATTTCAACATAAATATAAAGCAATGCCAATGAACGAAACACACCACAGTAAAACATGATATAAAAAATCTGATCTTGTTATAATTATCGAATGCCGATGCATCATTTCAGCAAACTCTCAAAGTCTAAGGCTTTCCATATCAACCACCCGATATCCTTCAGCCGTACTTCGCGAACTTGGACTGTATTTTTCATCAGAATCGTCTGAATTTATAGCCAACTTTCGCTTGGAAGCAGAAATCGGGGACACAGGAGGTGATTCTGAATCACTTTGACCGATGTCTGCATCGTGGACAAACCGGTCGTTTTCTGGGGGCTTTTACAGCCCAATTGGTTTTCCCCTTAAAACTCCGTCGTTTAGATGTCTTCGTAGTTCTTAGAAGCGATACTTTTACACTTTCTCTGTCTCCTTTGAGCATTATAAGCTCAGTTCACAAAAATAACTTCTTCGCACCGACGCACGTGTTGAAAATCTATTCTATGCTTAGCCACCAGGCCTAAAAGAGAACGCAAAGGAATGGACAGTAGACTGGCGACTTGGTGGAACACGGGAGGGGAAATAGACCGAGTTAAATCCGGAATAAATGCTTTTGTTTGGGAGTGATTACCATGGCAACCGAAAAACAAACTCTGACAGGGTGCAGAAAATCGACTGTCTCGATTCACATTATTTTGTCTGTCCTAGCTGTATATAAAGCAACAGTCTGGTAACACACTAAACTGCACCCAGCAGCGCATTATATATCTGGACTGATGTAGCTATGAATTTAAAGCATCGAAGACAAAAGATAAATATGTTGTGGTCGATAGCATGTACGACCAGTTGTTAACTAAACCAATGTTTGTTGCCCTCATGATTCAAAGCACTATTGAAGGTGGCAAAGGATTTACTTTTAGAACGGTCAATGACTGCTATCATTTTTTCTGTTACTAAAAATGCTAAACTTAATATTTTCCATTAAATACACCACTTTGCTAATGCAAATTGTCTCTCGTTGCACTTCACTCAGGGGGCAAAATGATGTTGCACGGTCGACATTTTGTCTCATTAATTCAACAAAATCTTCAAACTTTGCCCCCTCTCTGAACTGGGACGAGAGAAAATTTGCATTAGCAAAGTGGTGTATTGGTGAATCCAGACTAGTACATTTCTGGAGTCTCGTAAACAGCGAAACGTAGCCGCAAGAATTTGTGAAAAATGTACCTGTCATGTGAAATTAACTACACATTCTCATGTAAGAGTTTCAATATTTAAAATAGTCACCAAATAGTTTATTTTCTTTAGGCCTTGTGCTGGAGTGTAAGAACGCCGGTTTAGCATACGATATGTAAAATAAGAATTATTAAACTAAGAAACCATGACTCATGAGTGTATAAAGTGGACACATAATATAACTAAAGATGTGAATTGCATGTTCATTCTACATGACTATCATCCATAATTGATGTATATCGGTTAATTATATCTAAAATATATTGGGCACTACGTTCTATGACATTTGCATTGGAAATTATGTATTTATAAAGATTATAACAATCGAATTCGCTGGAAAGTTTTGTTCAGATAATAAAAGATCATTAAAACAATTCACCAGCTCCTCAATTTTAAGATGGGATTCCAGAATTTTCGCTATAGCCAACTTTGAGTCCCTGCTTCGTGCTTCGATAGAGTGTTATATCATAAACGTTTCTTATTAACTGACGTTATTGGAATCATCATCATCATCATCATCAAATTTAATTAGTACATTGGCCACATCACGTAACTGGAGTCGCCGTGGCAAAATACCCTTTCCTAAAAGGTCGATGTTATTCGTAATAGTCGATGCCATCCCCGCTAATAGTCGATGCCTTTCGTAACGGTAGATGACATCCCCTATCCTCTTACAAGGGATGGGATCGACCATTACGAAAGGCATCGACTGTTACCGGGCATGGCATCGACTATTACGAAAATCATCGACTGTTACCGAGGATGGCATCGACCATTACGAAAGGCATCGACCGTTTACGAAAGGGAAATTTGCGTCGCCGCGACATTTTAATTAGCTCGAGGTCTCCCATAATCTTTGCATTTAGTGAATGGATAAAAAATAGCAACATTTAATTTAGAATTAGAAATCATAATAATGTGAGAGAAAGAAGGGACAAATATGAGTAACAACAATATTATGAAGTATGAACTAAACTAGAATAATCTGAATGCAAATCAAGCGAGGTTATATTATAGATTGTTTAGAGAAATAGGTTGGCCACAGCATCGGGAAAATATAACACAGGATAAGGGAAAGTAACAGCTATGAAAAATGAATATAGAAAATGTGATAACAACATTGACAAGCAGAAGACAATAACTGAACAATACATTAGTATGGACCAGTAATGATAAACAGTTCAACTGTTCCTAGAACAACTAATTTAGTATTCTGTCAAGCTTTCGGCTGTTATTGTTTTGCATGGCAAATTCACGGAAAATTATCGCGCGTACATAAAGTGCCACAAATTAAAACATTATTGGAGAGAGTGGTTACGTTCTTCGTGCAGTTTGCTGAATCGTATAACCAGTGAAAGCTATGTATATCGGAATAAGCTTGTGTTTCGGTTAGACTTTAAAATAAATCGCAGGTAACTAAAGATTAAGTTAGCATGCCCGGAGGCGTTTGTGTTTCAGTTCTCGCTGCGACTTGTGGACAGACTGCTAGACGCTAAAATCGCAGGTAACTAATGCTAAGGTACCATGCATGGAAGTTCAAGAATAGGGAGAATTCGAGACATATATATTTGCATTTTCTTTGTCAACTTTAGATAATACAGCCTAGTCAAGCGATGTTTCTATCTGTTATCTTTTTTAACTTTTTACGCTTCAGCAACCTTTAAGAAAATATCATTATTTTAATGACTGGATACCGGCTTTAGCTTTATTTTATAGTGAGGCCTTGTACTCTATATAGTGAAGAAAGGAAAACTTTTGCTGATATGTGAACTGAAAGAATTCTTTACATGGAATTATTCATTGTGAAGCAACAGAGATTGTGGAGACAAACTGGCATTGCGCCATTAGATAGATGCATTAGCAGGCATTTGAAAAAGATTGTTTATACTCTCTGATGCTAAATATTTCAACTGGAGAATCTTGAAGTGCGCTCTGTACCTGATAATATAAATTTTTAATCACTTGATTTTCTGTGAACTATACCGTTTTTCCGACTTGTCATTATTCATCTTTCTTAATCAGAAAAAGAAAATCTGATAAGAAAATTATTTACTTTTGTGATTAAAAAATCGCTGTTGCACTCAAGACAAAGTCTTTTGAAAAAACTGGAACAGCATTCGCTTGGCACGTCATGTGGAAATGAAAATTTATCCAACTCAGTTATGAGCGAGTTTCTCGGCCTGTAAATGCATTTCACCTGAATATTTCAAAATAGCTTTTGCCGAATAAATTATATTAATACTTCCTTGTGTGGAAATTTTGATTAGCTGCCCAAAACTTCTATCCATGTGGTTTTTCAGAGTATTGCTCTCTTTATGACGGTTCTCTCTTTGGTCTTGGTTCATATAATAAATGCATTATGTCCAAGTGATGGCCGGATACTGCGTCATAAAGTAAATAGTGCGACTTGTGGTCCGTCTACTGTTTATACTTGCAAATATTGGAATTACACAATTAAAGTTCGCACATGTTGTCTTAAATGACAGGGGGATGTAATTTGCAATCCACCTGTTTGTGAAATGAATCTCGAAACAAACTTCCGCATCTGGAAAATCGCTAAACCTATAAACAAGCGAATGATAAAAAGGGTGGGGTGGAAATCAGTTCGCTATTCCCAGACAGAAGTAAAAAGATATAATTTCATCAGCCAGATAACTTCAAGATCTAACATTGCTTCCTTCTTCAACTACTTTAATCGACAGCATATCTAATCAATAGTCATCTGACTTTGAGATTCACCGATTGCAAGGACTACTTTGAATATTTCCAAAGACCTTTTAGTGACTACAGGAACATAGTCACGAACAGCATGAACAACAGTCACCAGCCCAATATCTCGATTAATGCTTCAGTGAGTGCCACCTCTAGAGGGATTGTTCTGATAGTTGTCGAGTCATGCATCTTTGTCGTTCTGGAAATTGCAGCCCTTGTCGGTAACATGTTGGTTTGTCTGGCTTGGTACAGAAATCCTTCACTTCGCACCGTCCCTAACATCTTCATGCCCTCACCGATTTACTCATGGCTGTTCTAGTCATGCCTCTTGCAACCGCTTCCTCTATTGCAAATAGGTGGATTGCAGGACATTATGGTTACAAGATAAATATTTCTGGCGGCTATATTTTAGCAGGAACTTCACTCTTCACCATGATGCTATTGGCAATCAACAGATATTTCCGTGTGGTCAGATCTACGCGTTACCCTAACATTTTCTCCACGAAACGTTCTACAACCATGGCAGTCTGTGCGTGGATTGTATCAATAGTTATCATTGGTGTGTTTTCACTTCTTGCAGGAATTCAATCCGGAATCGATCCTGTTAATCCAACAGTACCCTTCATGGTCTATCCTAATACAAGTGTTTTCATTTGCTTTACCGTATTACACAATGTCTGCATAGTTGTCCCTAGTGTAGTTATCGCTGCATGCTATCTGAGGATTTACCAAACCATTCGTCAGCACAACACCGCCGCAGTTGTACCATTGTCACAAGTAGGACACTCGGCCTATGGAGTGGAGGAGGCAAAAGTGACCAGGTTACTGATAGTTCTCTTGGTTGGATTTTATCTTTGCTGGCTGCCTCCCTTTATAACCAGCATATTAGTGTTAAAGATAGCTGGAGAAACCATTGTCAAATACTTCAACTTTTATTACACGTTTCCAGTTTTTGTTAGTAGTGCCATCAATCCTATAATTTATGCAACAATGAGTCAACCATTCAGAAAGGAATTTCTGAAAATACTTCGTGGACTCTAGTTTTATCCTGAAAATCAAATGTAACTCTTTGGGTAAATATTGATCACTTTCAAGAACTTTCAACTCCTATGAAATGACTTTCTCGACTCACATTTGTCTGACTTCTGGCTGTAAACAAAGCAACAGTCTGGTAACACACTTACACTGTACCAAGCTGCGCGTTCTATAACTACATATATATCTATGTTCAGATTTGCCCGTCCTGGCCGTATACAAGCAACGGTCTGGTAACACACTAAATTGTACCCAGCTGCGTGCTACAACTTGACTGATGTAACAAAAACATAATATTTTGTGGTCGATATCAAATACGATCAGTAGTTTCCTAAATAAATGTTTGTGTCCTCATGTCTGAAGATGGAAAAGGTTTTAATATTAGAACGATCAATGACTGCTCTCATTTTTACTGTCATTTAAATTTTAAACTTCATATTTTCAATTTATTGGTAAATCCAGACGAAAAACAGCGACACTCAGCTCTCGAATTTGTGCAAAATGTAGCTGTCACATGAAATTAACTGTAGAATCTCTGTAAAAGATTCAACTGAACTAAATGTTTACCAAATAGTTTATTTCCCTTTGCCCTTGTACTTGATCAGTGTAAGAACGCCGGGCAGCATACGATATGTAAAAACAAGAACTACTAAACTAAGAAACCATGCATGTGTGTATAAAGTGGACACATAATATAAATTGCATGTTCATACTATATGACTATCATCCATAATTGATGTGTATACGTTAATTATATCTAGAATAGATTTGGCACTAAGTTCTATGACATTCTCATCGTAAATTATGTATTAATAAAGATAAAAATGTTTGTTCAGATAACAAAATGTCATTAGGAAAATTCATTAGTGCCTCAGTTTTAAAATAGGATTCAAGAATTATCGCTATAGCCAACTTTGACTTCCTATTCGGGCTTCGATAAAGTGTTAAATCATAAACGTTTCTTATTGACTGACGTCATTGAAAGATACCAATTCTACATTAAAAAAGTATTTCACGCCAAATCAGCTGAGGCTGTTCAAACATAACTGAAAACTTGATAATTGATCATTACTTGTCAAAAGTAAAACAGCAGCAGTTAAATTAACCAATTTTAATATAGGCATCATTCTAATTAGTACACTGGCCACATCACGTGACAGGAGTCGCCGCCGCATATTAATTAGCTCGAGGTCTCCCATAATATTTTGCATTTAGTGAGGAATGGTTCAAACATAATGAGCCCATTTAATTTATAATTAGAAAATCATAACAATGTGAGAGATAGAAGAAAGAAATATGGGCAACAAAACTGTTATGGAGTATGAACTAAAGTGGTCGCGTAATAAGGCTAATCAAGCCTCTTTTTTTCTCCGCCGAAGGGCTAGCGCTCGAAACGTCAGCTTAAAGCTTTCACCCTCACGGCGAAAAACATAACATATCAACTTTTAGTTGATCAATCCCATAATCAAGCTATATATAGGTTATACTGAATATTGTTTAGAGACGTAGGTTGATCGCGCCATGGGGCAAATAAACACACGATAAGGGAAGTAACAACTACGAAAAGTGAATACAAAAAATGTAATAGCAACCAAGCTAAGTACAATAACTGAACAATACGTTAGCGCAGACCAGTAATGATAAACAGTTAGACTATAATTCCTAGAAAACTAATTTAGTACTCCGTAAAGATTTCGGCTGCCATTGTGTTGTCCCGCAAATTCGCCAAGAATTATCGCGCGTAAATAGAGTGCCACACATTAAAACATTCATTGAAAGATTGGTTCTTCATGCCGTTTGCTGAATCGTATAACCAATGGAAACTATGCATATCCGAATAAGCTTGTATTCGGTCAGACGTTGAATGAAATCGCAGGTGACTATGTCTTGAAATGGCATGCCCGGAGACAATTGTGTTTCTTGTCGCTGTGACTTAATTTTGTTCACACTGATAGACGTTGAAATTGCAGGTAACTAAAGCTTAAGTTAGCATATCCGGGGAAGCTTGTGTTTCTTCTCGGTAACAGTCGATGCCTTTTGTAACGGTAGATGCCATCCCTGGTAACAGTCGATGCCTTTCATACCTCCTTCACATCAGAATCACAACTGCAAGACCTAATCCACTTGAAGAAATTATCGGATATCTTTGCAAATCCACGCAGCGGTTTGCCCTAATTTTTAGTTCTAGGACATCAGCAAGATTCCCATGCAGGAATGGTATGACAGGCATTAATAGGTTACCAGTCTTACCAGCCCTGTATAGAGAACGAACTTTCAAGGCTGAATGGTATAAAAGCTTTTCTCCAGCACAGTTCCTCAGACAAGTGTAAACTTGGCTCCTCACCCGACTTGATGAAGCCGTCAGTGGTTCTGATAACGAGCAAAAAGACAAAAAGATGAGTGAAATTAAACACTCGAGTGAAAAACTTGCACTGGCGCGAAATGTTGCACTCTGGGAACTCTGAGCACACTGTGTTCCAGATTAGTTGTCAGAGTTCTAGTATTTCTTAAATAATCACAATTGATGAGCAAAATTAGATTGTCAGTTGGATTTTAACAAAATTGCTAAAAATATCTCAGGCAGGAAAGGGTTAATCTGCTTTTTGCTGGAAGTTAAAAAGAAGTGCTACAATAAAGTCATTATTTGTTGTTATTATTATTATTATTATTATTATTATTATTTATTATTATTATTATTATTATTATTATTATTATTATTATTATTATTATTATTATTATTATTTTAATCATCTGATCATAATATAACCGCAAGTCATCCAGATTCAAACCAGCATTTTCAAAACTGTATTTTATGACGGTTCTCTCTCTGGTCTCACTTCGTATTATAACGATGCAGTAAATACAATATGTCCAAGTGCTGGCTGCATATTGTAGCACAAGGTAAACAGTGCTACTTGTGGTTTGTCTGTTGTTACTGACAGATATCATAATTACACAATCAAAGTTCGGAATGTCTCAAATGACAGGAAGATATTAGTTCTAATCCACCTGTTTGTGAATTGAACTTCGAAGCAAACTTCCGCATGTGGAAAGTCGCTAAACGTATAAACAGGCGAATGATGAGAAGCGCGTTTACTTCTGTCTCTACAGAAACTCCAGCTCGCTATTCGCCGACAGAAGTAAGAAAACAGAATTCCATCAGACAGCTAACTCAAGATTTAACATTGCGTCCTTCTTTAACTACTTTAATCGACAGCATGTCCCATTAACAGTCACCTGACTTTGAGATTCACCGATTGACACAGTACTTTGAATAATTTTAGACACGTTTTAGCAACTAGAGAAAAATATTCCCCGTACAACATGGTCAACAGTCACCAGCTCAATATCGCGATTAATCGGCTACAGTGAGTACCGCCTCTAGAGGGATTGTTCTGATTGTTGTTGAGTCGTGTATCTTTCCCGTTCTGGATATTGCAGCCCTTGTCGGCAACGTGTTGGTTTGTCTGGCGTGGTACAGATATCCTTCACTTCGCACCGTCACCAACATCTTCATACTCTCACTGGCCCTCATCGATTTACTTATGGCTGTTCTGGTCATGCCCCTTGTAACTGCTTCGTCTATTGCAAATAGGTGGATTGGAGGAGACTATGGTAACAAGATGAGGGTTTTTGGTGCCTTTATGTTAGGAGGAATTTCATTGTTAACCATGATGCTACTGGCAGTCAACAGATATTTGCGTGTGGTCAGACCCGTGCGCTACCTTAACATTTACTCCAAGAAACGTTCTGCAGTCATGGCAGTCTGTGCGTGGATTGTATCAATAGTTTTCGTTGGTGTTGTTTTTCTTCTTTCAGGAATGCAATACCGAATCGATGCTGTTAATCTAACAGTACCCTTAATTCGTGGTATATTCTAATACAAGTGTTTTTCTTTTCTTTTCGGTAATGCGCAGTGTCTGCATAATCGTCTCTAGTGTAGTTATCGCTTATACATGCTATTTGAAGATTTATCAAACCATTCGTCAGCACAACACCGTGGTTGTATCATCATCACAAGGAGGACACTGGGCCTATGGAGTGGAGGAGGTATATGTGACGAGATTACTGGCAGTTGTCTTAGTTGTATTTTATCTTTACTGGCTGACCCCTTTATCATTGCCCTATTAGACACTTTCAAGATAACTGAAGGAACTAATGTCAAATACTTCAACTTTTATTACATCTTTCCAGTTTTTGCTAGTAGTGCCATCAACTCTATAATTGATGCAACAATAAGTCAACCATTCAGAAAGGAGTTTCTGAAAATACTTCGTGGACTTTAGTTTTATCCTGAAAATCAAATGTACCTCTTGGACAAATATTCGAATATTGGGCGACTTTGAAGAACTTACGACTCTGAAATGACTTTCTCGATTCACATTTGTCTGTCCTCTGGCTGTAAACTAAGAGTCAGTTTAGTATCACCACAGATAGCCCACTTGTAAGGGATTTGCATAGGCAAGTGCGTGATCTGTACCGTACCATATTTGAGCCCCCCTCCGGTTATTAGGGACCGTTCATTATTTATCGTGCAG
>JAOBYG010088100.1:0-11410 GCA_025403545.1 Epizoanthus stellaris
AGGTAAGGTAAGATAAGGAAAGGTAAGGTAAGATAAGGTAAGGTAAGGTAAGGTAAGGTAAGATAAGGAAAGGTAAGATAAGGTAAGGTAAGGTAAGGTAAGTTAAGATAAGGAAAGGTAAGGTAAGGTAAGATAAGATAAGGTAAGGTAAGGTAAGATAAGGAAAGGTAAGGTAAGATAAGGTAAGGTAAGGTAAGGTAAGGTAAGATAAGGAAAGGTAAGGTAAGGTAAGATAAGGTAAGGTAAGGTAAGGTAAGTTAAGATAAGGAAAGGTAAGGTAAGGTAAGATAAGGTAAGGTAAGGTAAGATAAGATAAGGTATGGTAAGGTAAGGTAGGGTAAGGTAAGGTAAGGTATGGTAAGGTAAGGTAAGGTAAGGTAACGTAAGGTAAGGTAAGGTAAGGTAGGGTAAGGTTAGGTAAGCTAAGCTAAGGGAAGGGAAACGTTTTTGAAGTAGGCATACCCATTCAGCAGTATCCAGAGAGGTGCTAGAGTTACTCAATAATTCATAAAATACCTAAAATTCGCAAGATAAAAGTATTTTGCAAGAAGGCACGATAGTGAAAATTACACCAATCTATACTATAGCTTATCTGAATGGCCTTCTCAATTCCATCCGCAGTTTCTCCTGCACCTCAAGGTAATAGCGGGAAACAGAGCGTGTTGGATGTGGCTCGTGCCCTGCCAGCAATCTTATCTTACCTCACCTCAGCTCACCATATCTTATTTTACCTTAACTTGCCCTACCTTACCTCAGCTAACCTAACCTCGGCTCCCCTTACCTTATCTCACCTCATCATACCTTATCTTATCTCATCTCGTCTCATCTCCTCTCTTCTCTTCTCGTCTCGTCTCGTCTCGTCTCGTCTCGTCTTCTCTTCTCGTCTCGTCTTCTCTTCTCGTCTCGTCTCGTCTCGTCTTATCTCACCTTGCCCCACCTTACCTCACTTCACCTCACCTCGCCCCGCCCCGCCTCGCCTCGCCTCGCCTCGCTTTACCTTGCCTTACCTTATCTTACCTTACCTTACCTTGCCTCGCCTCGCCTCGCCTCGCCTCGACATTACTACCTTTCCGTACCTTACCTTACATATGTTACTTTACCTTTCCTTATCCTACTTCACCTCGAAATTATAACAAAAGGCTCACCTGAATGGTCTCCTCAATTTCCATCCGCAGTTTCTTCTGCACCTCAGGGTTCAAAGCCAGGTAATAAGCGGTAAAACAGAGCGTGTTGGATGTGGTCTCGTGTCCTGCGATCATGAACACGACCGACTGCGTTGTTATCTCCTCATTGCTCAACCTGCCAGTGCTACCCTCGGCACCAGACTCCCCATATGCGGTCAGCATCAGGTGAAGCAGGTCTTTTCTTCCCATAATCCCTTGCTCTATCTGCTGACGCCGGGCGCTGGTGATACGAAGAACCATCTCTTGGAAGTAAGCCAGCGGTTGTTCCCCAAAGAGCATGATTATTTTTCTAATCAGCCAGCCCAGGGGTAAGGCGGAAAGAATCTGAGCCAGCACGCCTGATGGCCGGCGGAAAATGCGTTTGGATCTGCTGAGAAGTTCAGAGTCGGGATTGGTTTGAACGTCCGACTGGACGCCGAACGCAGTTGTTAGAATAACCTCTAATGTCATTGGCGAGAACAAACAAGACACGTCAAAGCTTTTACCTGAAACAGTAAGAGGATAGCATTTTTACTATCTCTGAAAACAGAGGAGTCTTACAGGTTAGAAGGGCAGCTACCTTCCCTCTGTCTGTTTGCTTGTTCTATCGGGGGACTTAAAAGAACCCACGCACTTGTCGATAAGTGTAGGCTAATGCCAGTGCAGTGTTGTGGTCTGTCACCTTATCTCTACTGATATATGTCACTGGATGCTAATATTGTAATGCGCATTTGAACATACACATGGAAAGTGCGCAATATAAATGCATTACCATTTTTGTCTTTCTGTCTGTGTGTGTGTTTGTCTACCTGTCTGTCTGTCTGTCCGTCTGTCTTTACTTGTGATTTGAGTCAAGACTGGGTCGAACAAATAATTAAAGTAATTCCCCCCAGCCTGGCTCCAATTATTGTGTGTGAGCTTAGCGAGTACAGCAGGTAATTTGGACTCTTCCCTTATTTCCTGCCTTCGGCGTTGTTTGTCTACAATATGTCTGCTTTCCTGTCTGTCTGTCTGTCTGTCTGTCTGCCTATCTATCACTCTATTCGTCTGTCTGTCTGCCTACCTACCTACCTGCCTGCCTGCCTGGCTGCCTGGCTGCCTGACTGCCTTTCTACCTGCCTGTCTGCCTGCCTTCCTACCTGCCTGTCTGTCTGTCTGCCTACCTGCCTACCAGTCTGGGTTGTCTATTGTCTGTTGTCTGTCTGGCCATCACTCTAACTGTCTGTCTGTCTGTCAGCCTGCCTGCCTACCTGGCTGTCTGTCTGTTTCTGTGTCTGCCTGTCCGTCTGCTCGCTGTCTTTCTTTCTCAGTTTAGATTAATTATTGGCTTCATTTTCCTGTTTTAATCTTTCTGTGTGTCTATCGGCCGACCAGTTCTCACAGTTCAACGATACTAAATAAAGACTGCTTGTCAATAGCTTTTAAACTAAGAATGCTCAAACAATTTTGAAATGTAAATAACTTGATATATACATACCAGTATCCGCGACCTTCTCTAGTTGCGTGACAAGTTGATCGGCTGCTTCTTCAATGAGCTGCGCCATCTGCTTCAGTTTCGAAGCGCTGAACGTAGGCGTGAGTGCGCTTCGAACTCGCTTCCACGTGTCACCCGAGGCCAGCAGAACCGAATACTCCATCGGTGGCGGGAACTTAATGCCAAAAAGACGGTCGTGAAAATTTGAAAATTCCTTTACCATAATCTGTTTCAAAATCTCTGGATCAGCTATCACGATTCCTACCCTACTTCCAATGCACTGAGTAAAAACCTTTCCATACTTCTTGATGCAATCAACCTGAAATTTATGAAGTCCTCCTGCTCTTGTAGCGTCCAATATATTGCCCAGGAAGGGCACTGGCTTGGGTCCCGGTAGGTTCATCTGTTTGAGAACGGCATAGCTGCTAGTACCACACCAACAGACACCGAGAACCAGTAACACTAGACCTCCGAGTATAGTAAATGGGTGACTAAGGTAAGCAGAGTAGAGCATCTCTTCAACAAAAGATGCCATTTATAAACGAACGTATCAGAGATAACGGCAGAACAACTCCCTGAAAAGAAACAGAAAAAGGGTAAAATTCAAGATAAAACTATAAAAGTGTGACTTAAGATTATCGGGGGTCAGGCATGTAGGAAAACCACAATTATTGGGGGGAGGGGTGGGTAGCTCATTGGAGGCAGCTATCAATGTTAAGCCTGAGGGAGTGGAGGCGGGGCAGATCTGGGACAATTGAATTTTTTGAATAACTTTTTATCCCCACCTTGAGGCCAGGTAAACTTCGTCAATTCAAATACCAGATCCTCGGGTCGGCAAGAGTAAGAAAATGGCACACATCTGTTCCGCCTTCCACCTCAGAATTAACACTGATAGGTGCATTAGAGGGGTCTCGGAATGTTATAAGTACGACAAACCTGAGTAAACTATGGGTGGTGGTGGTGGTTGGACACTGAATTCTCCCGTCCTGATAGAGAGAGGTAGCAGATAAAATTGTAATTGTCCTACTTTTAATTAGATTCTGTTGTCCGTTTAGAGTGCTTTTATTTAACCCGCGAAATAGATTCTAGAGTAATAAACTTTATTAATCTCTAAATCTTTTGTATTCTTTTGTTCGTTTTAGTCTACTCGACACTGACTCCGTTAGAAATTGTTTCACGGGTTAAGTTAAATCACTCTAACACAATACTATCTGTATTCTCAATATACTCGGAAGAAGAAATGAAAATTAGCGAATTTTTTTTTCTCACTTGATATATAGTTAATTGATTTTAGGCTGTAAATATGGCTTCCCTTCCCTTTCCGCTTGACTGAAAAGCTCCTTTGATTTATAGAAAGAGACCGTACTCACACCAGCCTTTCAATTTAGCACAGCTTACTAGTTGACAGAATTGCATTTTGCAGAGTTTGACCGAAGGTGGAAGTGACAGTTATCATCACAAGTGACGTCACAACACGTAAGTTTACACTCACCGCTCCAGTTTGGCCCTGGGAAGTAACCATAGTTTCGCGGCCATTCTATCGCTTGGTCCTTGCCACGGGATGCTTTGCATTTGTAATAACCAACGTCCTCGAGTGTTGGCGAATTGACTGTGAAAATATTCCCATGTCTTGTAGTGTTGAGTCTGGGTTGAAACATAAAGAGCTTCTGTCCGCGCTTTCTGAACCAAGGGGAGCTGGTCGCATTATGATCTGTGGTCGTGCAGTCAATGGAGAATGGACGACCAAACGCTTTGCGGAATATAAAAAGCGGAGCTCTCTTGACGAAAAGAAATTTGTTGTCTGTGAACATTAGAACAAAATATTAGTTTACAATTAACTGTATTACATTGACTTTTTGAGATATTCTCAATTAAGGGGGATTAGTTTCACAGTGATTTAGCTAGATTCTAATTTATTTATGCTGATTGGCCCCTTTTAAATTAAAATTATTTTATCACCTAACTCGATTGGATTTATCACCTAACTCGATTAGCCCCTTGGTTATTTATCACCAAACTCGATTGGATTTATCACCTAACTCGATTGGATTTATCACCTAACTCGATTGGATTTATAACCTAACTCGATTAGCCCCTTTATTATTTTAGGTGGTAATGACACTCTCTTCTTGTATGTAGTTAGTAATTCATGTCTTGTAAATTTATAATGTGCGGTGCCTAATGAAAGTTGTTGTTGTTACTTGGACTTTCGAAATTAGTGTTAAAATATTTTTAGATTTTTTGGAGAAGATTTGAAGGAAATAAGGTGGTGGCGTATATTGATGATTTTCAAGATAATTTTAATTTTAATGAGTTTTGGGCACTCCCTTACGGGCCATGGAGGTCCACCTAAAGGCCGCCATATCGCTAAACCGCTAAATTTAATGATGTCCTGATGATTTGTGTTCCTTCGTTCCATTGCATAGTTAGAACAGAGTGCTGTGACTCCCATTTTACCGTTCCAAATGCTTCTAACCTACATTTTCCCCCTCAATCGTTCAGCTCAAGCCTCACAATCGACTTCTTTGACTGCATTCCGTTTCAAATTTTCAGTGTCAGACCGGCTTTCTAAGTTTATACCTCGAAATGTCTCCAAAATCACAGCCAACTGACCTCATCGCGTAGATTTCAGACTCTCTAATTTTACTTTAAATCGTTTTCAAACACAAGAAATGCAGTTTCAGATAACCTAAATTTCAAATTATTTGACTGTTCTTAAATTTCAAAGTATTTATCTGTTCGTACCTTCCTTAGCTACGTATAGTCAATCGTGTGTACTGACTACTGCATTGTATCGTCGTACAAACTGCATGTATGTACTTTTTATATTTCCTCCTATCAAAAATATTTCGAAGACAAATGCTTCATGTTTGTTGCGAATAATGTATAGGAAATATTTGTTTAGTAACATCAGCCACATCAATCTTTTCTCTGTCCACTAAAAGCATTCATATGTATTATATTCCCTTGACATAAATACTAATACATAAATATTCCTTAGCAACCAGTTTTTCTTCTATTTCCATGCACCCTTAACTTACCAATTTTCTCTAACACTTTATATCTTCGGTCGGCACCGAAGTCGTTCGTGGCTATGCAACTATAATTGTGCTGCTCGTGACCTGTATTGGCTCCTCTCCAGATTTTCAACAAACTTTGTACTTCGGCTCCGTCGTTAGTAGCGGAGAGTACAGCGTCTTGTAACTTGCACATGTCCTTGAACGACTTCCACCTATTGGCGTGTTTGCACACGGAAAAGTCTTTGCCGTCCCTCAGCCATGCGACTGAAGGGCGAGGAAACCCAACAGCAGTACACTTGAGAACAGTCTCTAACCAGGGGATCATCATCTGTGAGAAAGCTGCGATTTTGACCTCCTCAATGTTCTTTATCCTCGCGGACATGTTGGCTGTAGGGAACATGTTACAGGTGGTGAAGAGAAAGTCTCGATCATGAATCACGAGCCAATTTTCTGCTAATTAGCCCAATTTTGATATAAATGTGAAGACTAATTTGGATAAACCAGTCCTCCTCAATTTTAAGTCGGGGTCAAATTCGTCTTCTGATCCGTCTAGATATAAATTTATAGACGTGTTCTCCATCTGAGACGAATTATCCGTCTGCTAGCACATCTTCAAGACTTGCTGACAGACGAATCAAGCGAAGACGAATTGGGTCTATAATTCGACTGAACACCGAATTTACATCTAGACGGAATTATCCGTCTAAGACGGATAATTTGTCTCAGACGGATAATCTGTCCCTAGTATAAATTGGGTTATTCACGAATTAATCACTCAGCTGGCGGTCTGTTTGGGGGGCAGAAAAATCGGGAGTTACTCGATATTACTTGATCGGGCGCCATATTGGATGCGCGCTACAGGAGAGACTGGGGAGAGACAAAAAAGGGAAGCGAGGGGAGGGGATGGCGCCCGATCGAGTAATATCGAGTAACTCCCGACTTTAATTTTCCGTCCCCCAAACAGACCGCCAGCTACACAGGCTACTCATTTGAAAAATCCATTAAAAGTAACATTCAGGTTTCACGGCTAAGAGTAAGATTTCTTCTGTTTTCACGGATCACGCCTCAATATTTGCTCTATTCACGGATCACGCCTCAATGTTTGATCTATTCACGGATCACGCCTCAATGTTTACTCTATTCACGGATCACGCCTCAATGTTTGATCTATTCACGGATCACGCCTCAATGTTTGCTCTATTCACGGATCACGCCTCAATGTTTGATCTGTTCACGAATCAAGCAGGCCTCCATTTTTATTTATTCACGAATCACGAGTAACCTCTTAACCATACTGTTTTAAGAAACAAGGACCATAATCATTCATACCATTTGTGAAACTTAGAGGTCTTGGGGTTCGGGAATGGCCTAGGCTTCATCCCAGCCATACCAATCTTTAGATATTGCAGCTGTCTTTATTAAAGCAGACCATTGCATGTCAAAGCTCTTTGGGCCATTGAAATTTGCGAGGAGTTCTCATACTGACTTAACTTTAGAGTTTTCATGATCATACTAAAAGTTTATCAATGATGAGTGAGGTAAAAATGGCATAATTCGGAGTTAGTGACGTCATACAATAAAACGCACTTATTTAGTTATTACCTTTACAGTATTTCTAAAGGTGTTACTTTAACACATTAAAAAAAATCGAATCTAATGGAAGCGTTTGAAGTAAGATTGAGACGCTCTGTTTATGTCGATGGGAAGTGCTTACAAGGCGGCAGAAAAGGCTTTCCGTTAGATTTGAAGTTGTAGGAGTACTTTCCAAAATGATTCCATACACTATTTTTTCTTTATACATAAACCTATTTTATAAGAACGTTGAGGCTGAGAAAGTCCAAAAGTTTAAGAACATGCTAAGAACCTACCCAAGGCTAGAATTTGGTTAAGAATATTGTTTTACATTTGAGTTTCGTAAAACAAAGGTACGTGTCCAATAATTTAAGTTCTTCAAAAACTAGACACTGCGTTCTAGTTATTATATTCTTTTCCTATTCCCAACATAACAATACTGAAAAGTGTATCATAAAATTCAACTTCAAAACAACATTGTTAGCCATGAAAGTATTTGACATGTTTGGTATCAGTGCAATAAATCTGTTTTGCGGGATTTCGTCTGATGTAATTCAATACAGCTTGCTTGTAGAACCGTAATTATAAAAATATGAACTGTCTTAATAACGTAACGTTTTCAGGCTGAAATCGCCAACAAAATCAGAACGTTCGGTCTTGGCCCAGCCTCGACTCCAAAATTAGACGTTCTTATAAAAAGAAAAGAGTGCATTCGATTGGCATCATAATCGAATTGTAATTGAAAAAGATTACGCGTACGCGTGCTACGATCCTATCTGCGGGTACAGGTTATTGCTTATAATATTAGACCTGCCTCACTGTGATTAAATACTGGACGATATAAAAGCGAATTAGAAATATCTAATTTGGACGTTACAATGTCTAGCAATAAACGTTACGCTAATTTATACGGAGGTATAAAGATGCAATTTATAATAACGTTCTCGGAGAAGGAACTGAATAACTCCCGGCCTTCCCCTGAATTCTGAATGAAGATCAAGATGCAGACAGATTTACATACCAAGTTGTGTCAGTCATGTTTGGATTAACCGAGCTTACCTTTATGAGAGCTACACACTTCAGGAGAGAATAACAGAAACAAACCAGTAAACCAGTTCAACTTCATCTCGTATTTCCACGCTGGTCTTTTTGACGTAACTCTCGTTAACTGACACTTTGACATCACTGATAAAGTTCGAAGATGCTTAATACCTACTTATATAGCTGGCAGCGTGTCCTGAAATGCAATGTCACCGCAGTGAATAAACAGAATTTAATCAAGTGTTGCAAGTGGGTATAGTTTCCGGTTTATAACTCAATGCACACTGAAACGCCTTACGAGATTTCTACTGGCTAATAGAGAAGTTATATCCAACAAGGGTGTTGAAATCCCCAATCGAAATTAAAAGCAAACACAAATTTTCATGAAGTAACTTATAAAATTTGCAAGCTTCAATTCATTTTTAAATTCTGTTCACTTTGAGGACTGATATATCAACTCAAGTGGATGGAGGTACTTTACAGGTCTATCCAGAATTTCTATTCTCAGATAATAACATATACTGAAAAGCGCATGCATGCATGTAATGAATTTAAATATTTAACGTTTTTATTTCCCTTGATAGCATGCACTATCGAGAAAAAGACCTTATGCATTATGACGTGGCACATCGTCGTACATCGTAGTACATTAATATTATTTTGTTGCGTGACTACTACATATACAACAATGCAACGTTTCAGTAATAAAACAATACTTGGTTTTCAATGGCACTCGTGTCATTGAATAAGTGAATAGTTGACAAAACGTGGTTTTTAGTATGTTTTTGAGTCAAACGTCACTGGATGGTAATAACTTCTGTTTGGGAAACAGGGCCCAACACTTCAGAAAGAATGTTAGTTTCTCGGTCAGACGCTAACTCAGTTGAGTTAGGTTAGGTTAATAAAAGGAAAAATCCGTTCAATGATTTATTAAACAGGTCACCGCACGTATTGTTCGCCGGGCATGTGCGAACACCGGCCATGAGTCAACATAAACCGTTAGAATTGATTATATACGTCACAGAGAGTATTGTACGAAAAATAATAGGGCATGAGCGAGCGGGCAAAGTCAACCAACCTTACTTACCCCTCCCCCCCATAAAAACATTTTTGACCAGCCATGGACGTGACGTAAGTAATATTTAATGTTCATGATTTCAACCCAACTTTATATTATTATGTATTAAAATATTCTAATGCTATTATACATTAATATATTCCACCCAATTTTATGCAAATGACTTTGCGCCACATCGTGGGCCTCCTTACATCTCACGTGCGCCTCAAAAATTCTGCTAAATCCATGCAACATGTACTACTATCGGGCTTATAAATATTTGTATGACACATTAATTTCATAGGTAGTATATCATATAGTTAACAAATATATTCCATTTTCCGAGCGTGTGTTCACTTATAGCGAAAAATGGAATATATTTATTTTATACAATAATCAATTCCGGTTCTTTGTCAAACAAGTGAAACAAAAAAAATTCACGACAGCGAAGAGAAAAACATATACGGCGAACAATCGGCAATCTAAAATTATCACCAAAAATTTCTCATTTCTTGTGTTGCTACGAAACACGAGCTCAACAGGATAATACAAATAAGTAGATTTTCTAAGCAACATATCGATAGTTGAGACTGGACTTGATACACATTTGTTCTGTTTAGCGGAAAAGTAGAAATTTAGATTAGTTCATCATTGACTATTGATGCGAGGAAATGTTTTCTCAAATTTCGAACTAGTTTAAAAATGAGTTTTGTCGGTCACGATACCTATGTACATTTATGCTCATAATCACGCTATCACTTATTTTTGCGCTAGTTAGTTGATGAGTCGGATTTTAAAACGACTAGAACTATTTATAAGAACAGTTGTTACTTTGAGTAAGTTAGAAACTTATTATAGTGTTCAGTTTGCTGAAATTCTCCATGCCATTTAATGGACCTCTACTGCTCTAACCCCGGAAGAGGATTTGTGGTACAGCACAGGTTCGGATAATACGTTTCCATATTTTATCCCAAAGGGTTTTGATGGTTTTTCGTTTCCGACAGCACCACCACAGCCCGCACAAAATCTTACAAGAGCAGGAAATGATGGGTATAGTTGATGAATAAGATTACTTAACATTGCTAGGATTAGATACTGGTTGTATTTATAAGTAGGGGCTATTCAGACGACAGATAAAACGGTGTATATAAACACTGACTGACCACAAAACATATCAAGTAAAACTGTATAAGCAAGATATATGTAGTTTACTTACAAAAACTCTCTGAGTACGCAAAGTGAGGGTTTTCAACGGATCAAAAATAAGGCAACAAATGCGTAATCTAAGATTAGCTTTAGTTCTTCGGAGAGACGAAGCAATGGACTATACCATATGGAAATAGTAATTCCAGAGCGATTTCCGTTCTTGTGCTCGAGCGCGTTAAATATGCACGATTTTTCCTATTGCCACTGGGCTTCGGCGAGCGCTGACCAGCATTTTCAGCTTTTCCCGATTTCGCCAGAAATAAAAATCAACCGAACTTTTAAAAAACTTTTTAAAATAGTTTTTAGAAAATAGTTTTGGCCAAATATAAAGAAATCGAATTTTTTGCGACTGTCACCCGATTCTTGATATTTACTCTTAAGTTTCATCAAGCACGCGAAATTCGCAACAAATTCACCTAACAACCTCCATATAATGCGGTAATCGGCACTCATCTGTAATTTTCCTGCGAACTGGAACTCGAAATGCCAAAATCATTGAGAAAACTTGCTTCACTTCAATTTGTCAAACACGCGCGTGAAAACGCAATTTTGACGTCATTTTGGTGTCTGCTCAAAAATAGATCGCAGTGCGTGTTATATCGCATTTATTCAAACATTTTATCTACAGTCCATGTGAAAATTTAGTTTCTCTGCGTATGTATTTCACGCTTTAATTTCAGAAGTGGACAGGTGTCCTTAATTTCATGGTCCAATATAATATAGTCGCCATTTTATCTCCATAAAAATGTTTTGAATGTTCGGGGCTTTAAAATCGTATAGAAACCAAGGTGACGTATAAGATGTCGTGTGACAAGGCGTGTACTCACTTGAATTTCTTACGCTTCATTGCTTCAATATATGACCTCAATTATTATTG
>JAOBYG010088211.1:0-11410 GCA_025403545.1 Epizoanthus stellaris
TAACTGAATTATTAAATACACTGTACTGTAATGGCCCTGACTAGCTGAAATGTCAGCAAATAAATCCTGCCCTTTTTGCCGTAGGTAGTAGTAGCCTTGCTATCAGTTTGGTTTATTTACGAAAAGCTTGCCCACAAGCTATAGATATCATAATATCCAAACTTGCCGTCGGCTTTATGGGAAGGACTAGCGAGCCTAGCCACCGCGAGCCACCTTAATCCCAGGTCAAACTAAAATCAGGTCAAATAAAAATGGGAGTTTTTAATATCCCTCTATATAAACTCAGTTTATATAAAGGGATATTCTTACCGTCATTAACTTTCGTGGAACTCGTAATAAGATTGTATCTCATCGGATTTGAAGCGGATCACATTTTGATGAGAGTTGATGTGACATTTTTGCTCGTTTGGCTGCCCTAATAATAGTTGTTTACTTCCTACCCTCCCGAAACTTTACCGTTTACGACTGCGTGGAATTTTCTATATAAGTGATAGGCCTGTATAGGTTAGCCATAACTATTATTACTATGTTAAAACATTTCATTAGTAGCGCATTGGCAAGTGCCCCTTGCTTTTGCGTTTCCCTCCTTTTTGCTATGCCGTGAAAATAAATCCGATGAATTTTCAACTTTGCTTGGACTATGGGAGCCAACACGGAATTTTTAACTCAAGGCACACGGCTCAATTGTCGATGGAAAAACCACACCAATCACCACAAAAATGAAATTCCATTGACCGCATTATGTCCATTATGGATGCTCTCTTGTATATTTTAAAACCACACAAAGCTGCGGTGCAGTGACGTTCATTGTGAGAACTCGATCCAGTATACTGTATAGTATTTCCACAAGTACAAAGTCCGCGTGTTTTCAAGCGTCTTGCGAAACCAGGCAGATGATCTGCCCTTATCCCATCATCCATTTCGCTCGATGAAACACGTCGAATTTTTACATCGGCTATAAATTAAACCCAATCTAAAAGCTGGGTTTGTCGATGTTCACGAAAACTGGAGAGACATCAGCCTGTGGAATACATGATGTATATCACTATGTGCATAATCATAATGTAGTCAAAGCGTTATATGGTTCGTAGCGTCGACGCAAAGAAGCCTGAACTTTTCATTTGCTACCAGACAACCAGTACTGTTCCGTTATCTTATGCTGTTTATGACCAGGAGAATATTGGCAGTTTTGTTTCCTTATTGAACGGAACAAACGTTAAACCAACGGAATATCGACAGCCGATGAGGCAAATCAACAAAACTGTCGATATGTGTAGACTGTAGAGCAACATGCTGTCGGCGAAATTATTTCCATCTTCATCTATTGTTCATTATTTACATTTTGTATTTGACGCAATCTAGTCCTTTCATTTCAAAATCTTGTTAGCTTTTGTGCCGTAATTTGCATAACTAAAGCCTTTTTCATTATAATTGAAAATGGCGACAGACAAATCATAAATATGAAAATTGCATGACCGGTCATTGGTGCCCGCTGTCTGCCACGAATCGTTGTTACAAACACGTTGCTTTTTAATATTCCACTTGATTGACGCTGTTTTGTTGTTCGCCTTTTGAGATTGCATAATGTAATGTCCTTGTACTACGTATGCCTCAGCCACTTGTTGTAGTTCTATATTAATACATAGCATAAAAACTGTAATATTCTTCACTTGAAAGAATGTTTTGGTGTATATTTTTTCAATGCGGAAATTTGGTCACGTTTCCCCGTGCATCGTGCGCGCCACGCCGCGTTGTTTCCGTTGTTGCCTTACGTCATCATTGTGAACTCACGTGATTGAATAACGCGCATGCGCAGCATTATCGATCTGAAATGGTTCGTTCCTTAAACGATTTCAGTGAGAGCGAAATGCAAATGGCGGAAAGAAGGGGATATTTAGCATGAAAATATCAACTGAAAATCATCTTTTACTGGCGTGGCTTTAACATTGACGAGCATATTTGACGGACGGATAATTGTCAGTTTGTTTGGGATACGCGTTGTGGAATTGTGGCGGTAAAATTTGGACGTGTCTATTATAACGAGCAATATTATAACGAGCAAACCAAGGCTTTTTGGTGTCTGATGACAGTGGTGGTGCCCGAACAGCCAGGAACTTTAAGGTAAATTTAACAGTTTCTTGTCATTCTACAAGACTGTTATAACTGTGTTTTCTTCCTTTAGTCAATAGTGGGTCTTTAGTATGTGTGTAGTACCCGACACATATTTTAGGTGATGAAACATTTCATTTCCCAAGTTCTTTTAACATTTAATGCACGTTTATCGTGGCTGTATCAGTGTATGTGTGTGAGAGAGAAGCATAATAGAATTAGGTAGATTTGGTTCATTTCTGCCAATTTTCAACTATTTTATCATTGAGGAATCTCCAAGAAAACTGTAGTAAATAGGATGAAATATGATATGTACGTTGTGTCGTTTAGAAACTGGCACCAAGGATGTTCTTGTTGAAGTTTGTAGAATGTCGAGTTTCTTTTTAACTTTTTTACTTCGTATGGCTTTATCTGGTCTTTTTTAAGTTGAGCATACGTTTAAGCAAAATTTATTTTACGAGAAACGACCTTGTGACAATTCGGTTCTGCCTGGTTTGAACATGTGTGTTGGTATCGAATTATACGGTGCTTTTCAAAGGTTTGTAATATGACCGTGGGAGATTCCGAATTGAGAATCAAAATGGGTTTGAAAGGTAAAGGAGAAGATTGCTTTACTCAGTATTGTGTTGAAGTCACTTTTGTGACTATATAAACCAGACGATTTAACTAATCCTCAGTGTAGCTGAAATGTACTAATCGAAATGGTCGCGATTAAGTAATATATTCGTTGTATTGACGCTGTGTGTACTCGGCCAACTTCAACGTGGAGTTTTTGTTGCGAATATGTTTTCATCATTGTCATTTCTGATATATTTTGTTGTATCTTGAGTATAATATTGCTAGAAGATTACTGCGAGGAGCGAATGATTATTAAATCGGCTCGAAACCACCCCCTCAAAACATGTGCTTTGATGGCTGCTTGCCCCATCGAGGAACCGCCATATTGTTTTGATAAACAGAGAGAAGTATTAAAGCACAGTGTTTGAGGTGAAATGAGGTCCACATTCATAATAGACGTATTTAGAAAGATATGTTCTTTTCTATTTTCATTTCTAAGAAGTATATTCACGGAAAAGCTTTAGTTGAGTATCAGTGATATAGTGTGTGGGTAGTTCATGTATATTTCATTCTTTATTATGTTTTGATCGAGTTGTTCGTCTCTTGAGGTTCTCGGAGAGAATCGGTGGATACCAGGGGCGTTTACCAATTATGACGAGTTGTGAATAGTAAAAATTCGCATTCTACAGGCTTAACACGACTATAGACTGTAATAATGAGGCTAGGCCAGCCCAAGAAAGTAGCGATTCGTTCGACTATTGTAAATATTGCAGTTCGCTCTGGTCGTCAAATATTTATCACATATGAACCAAACCCTTCATCAAAATAAAAGGTTTTGGAGCCGAATTTGGTCGTTTCAAGCTAGACGAAATGTCTTCCATTGCTGTGAACAGCTCTTGCTTGTTAGGTCTATTGGTTGTTGTGATTGCTCGAAAAAGAAAGTTGGTAATTTCAAAATATATTGAGGCGAAATTTATTGCTAGAGATGAATGTCTGCCATCTGCTCTTCCTGAAGTCGATGCCAGTTCGAACTCGACACTTGGTTTGAAAGTCTGATTGTCGCTACTGTTTCCTTTCATATGATCTCTCGATCTCTTCTTTTATCTCCAAAATAGATTTATCTTGGCGGAGAGCAAAATTCTACATAGATTCCGGTTAATGAAGTGAATAAAATTTGAAATTTGTAAAGCTACACCGAACACGTTCCCTTTGCCAACGATTAACGTATTTTTCATGACGTTTCGCTTTTCCTTGCATTCGTTTCTTCAGCCACTGTGCGAGAAAGCGAAACGATCGAATATTATATTATTTTACTTGTAGTTTGCTTTAAAATGTAGTATTAGTTTGAAAGTGGGTTTTCAATCTGACTTCAAAGCAACATCGTGATAATAAACAACAGTGTTTTTCATCACGCGGCCAGCATTCCGTTTTGCTTGTTCCGTTCGGCTTCGATCACCCGATGCTTGCTCGCTGTCTGTCATTACTTTCTTCAATCTAATATATTTTGCGGTAAAGCTTTACTTTATAACCATAGTTTTATCTGCCACATCTGCTGAATCAGGCAAGAGGCATTGTGACAAATTATCGCTTTGTACTGTGTCAGTGTGTGCCATGTGTACTTTTTTAGTTTTTAACGAGAAGGTGAGACGATACACCCTGAGTGAATATTGAAGAGAGGTTCTCGGTTGTGTAGATGTATTCGTTTCGTACGAAATCACCGTATTGCATTTCTTCTCCTGGTTTTCAGCCGTAGATAATTATTAGTGAGAAAATGAAAGTACGACTTCATCAATCAAGAAATTACATTGTGTCTCGTGCCATGTGCTAGATTGTTACCCGTTCGTTATTCTTCTCTCGTTCGCATTCGAAACCGAAGATGACAACTATCTGATGGTACATTGTATAAATATTACAACTTTCAGCCCTTCAAGTCTATTTCTGTCCATAGTAGTCACGGTTAATGCTAGATCTTCAAGATTCTATGTTCATGTTGTTTGTTGCTTAGGCAGTATGCAAATTCGAAAAAATGTTTTCTCTATTTATATTTCGTCATCCTGACAGCTATTTCATTTGCCATTAGATAACTTTAGTATTTGCCATAGGCGCGCAAGACAGTTTGCAGTTGTTGTTTTTTCATAAAATTGAGAAATTTGTTGCGTAGTGGTTTTCCTAGCATTATAAATTATTGTTGGATAGGGCATGTGTCGAGGCTTTCAGTCCATTTCCCCAACATAGTTGGTGGTGATGAATTTACATTTTGTTCATTAATATAAATTGAGGTTCACCGCCTCATCCTGTATTAATGCCACTGCTTTTTATTTCCTCTACGAAATTACAGCTTTCGCGTTATTTATGGTAATTGAAAATTTATCCTCTACACTTTTCAACCCACATTTCAATCATGAAACGAAAAAAGGGTTTGGCTTTTGGGAATCGGAAACTGTCTGCATATACACAGCTCGTGGCATTCTTGCTAGATTATTATAAAATATTTTGATGTCTAATATATCCACTTTTGTCACTGAATTCATCCCACAAATTATCTGTATGTATATTTGTTCCACATGATATTCCCTTCTGCTGCGAGACAGGTTTCCTTTCTTTTAAAGCTGAATATTGGCCAGTAGAAGAGCTTTGTCACATATCATGCAGGAGAACAGAAAGGCTTTATAAAGTGTGAAAAACATGCTTCAGTGAATAGATAAAAGCTGATCATGAAACTGATGAACAAGAAAGTAGTGCTCTATATATGTCATTATGGACACTGTTTGCTATGTAGTGTCACAGTTTTGCTTGGAAATTGAGATTATCTAAGATTTTTAGGCTTCAGTTCAGAATATGTCTGTGTGTGATTCTATATTCTGTATGATTTTCCAAGGTGGGTTCCTAGAACTATAGATTTAATTTTGAAGGGCATTATGTTTAAGTTATTACTTGCTGGCCCATTGTGGCTTGTTTTCCTTTCTAACCAATTTGAGTAATTTTTTTCAAGGATACATACTCCAAAGGATGGGCCAGCAGTGGGCTACAGTGAAGTTTCATGGGGAAAGTCGCAAGAATGGCTTTCTACCGTGTCGTAGGTGTAAGACATTGTCCAGTTAAAAACTATAAATGAGTACCAGTCTTGTTACTGCAACCACTTTCAACTCCATGGCTGCAGGATCTGAGTGAGTAGATTATTTTTGTACTGAGTTTAATATAGGTTTATTATTTTCTACCCACAAATATATCTCCCTCAGTGCACATGTACAGTGACACAGTTTTGTTGGGTATTGTTGATAAAAGTATCAGTTGCTAAAGTTTATTATGTTTTCAAACCTCAACACTCTAATGTTTAAGCTTTTTCATAATATGCTGTACAGTTGTTGCCATGGGTTTATGATGCTTCCAACACACTGGAAACTTTTGCTTTGGCATTTTATGCTCTGATAAGTGCTATTTCTCTCCCAGACTGTCCAGTTTATAATGCTTCAAAGGATATTGCATTTCATTTCAAATTCACACAAGAAGGAATAGTCTAATTTAAGGCTTAGGATGTCATTTGGGCTAATTCATTATTATATAAGTCTGCAGTTTTATGAAGCTGTTCTCTATCTGTTTAGCAACTTCAGAATGCGAGAATCCTCTGTTCTTGTGCATAGAGTTCACATTGCCAAGGATCTGTTTTGCTTTCTCAACACAACAGTATCTGGTGCTATCAGTTTTCGGTTTGTAAATTGCAGTGTTGTTGTAGCAGCCCTTGCATCACAGGTGTTTTGTTGGAAATTGAAGGAAACTTGTTATGATCACAACAGGGTTGTAATTTATTGTGGCACAACACAGTCCACAGCGGTAATGTCATGAATTATTGAAATAAGTTCTTTAAATATATCAAGACATGAGGAACAAGCACATGGTAAGCATTGTTTGGCAGTAGCATGTTGTCAAGTTCAAATTTCTTGAAGCAGAAAGTTGTAGCATCACTAGATTGGATTTTTATGAGAAATTATGATATTCCAAAATGATATAAAGACAACATTTATCTGCTGTTGAAGTGACATTTACAATATAATATAAGTGAAATTGCATTTCCAACTTGGTACATAATGATCATATTTTGTGTACTTTGTTTGGCATGATAGCAGTAAAATGATATTGAAAGCAGTGTGTTGCTTGAAATTTTAGATGTGAGTTATGATCCAAGCTTAGTTTAAGGTGATTGTCATGTCTAGCTTGTATAAAGATTACTGCAGCAAAGTCTCTGTACACAGAAATTATAATATTCTCGTATCACTGTGATTCAGAAACTTGGTACACAATATGTACAACACTCACACTGCACACTAGCATGCTGACATGGATTGCATGGGTCAGATGAGCATTTTTGGCAGCCATGCAGTTCATGCTTGTACTTAAAATTCAAGTACTTTTCCCTAAGCTGCTATAAGCTATGCAAGTACGCTTTAGAATATGTATGTCTGTAGTAAATATACTCTTGTGATTGAATTGCAACTTTTCATCTATCAATATGGTAACTACTCGAATTACTACGAGGTATTTTTGGTGTGAGATTCTGGGAGACTGGTCTTTGTTTTGACTAGCATTCAATAGGATTAGATTCCTAAATGGAATTGGAATGGGCAACATGGAGACTGCTGGTGATCCTGGGTCTGTTTCACTCCCATAGTCTTGTTAAGGAAAACTAACAATCCTTGATCTTACTAGTTAGAATAATTACAAATTCAGGGCAGTCTTCTTTGTCATCCTATGTGTAGTGAATAAGAAAATATATGTTTATTTATTGGTTTCAGTTTACAGTTCATGAGGTGCTGTGATATGTCTACAGATTGTTTTGATTAAATATAAATACCACTATCTGCTTCCTTTGGAAGACTATAACAAAGATAAACTCTAGATGGATAATGTTGTGTCAGTAGTATTTTCACAGGAAATATTTTCAATCAGTCATTAATTTTATGCTCTGTAGTGTTTTCACTCTTGAGTTTTATATAACTGTATTTAAAATAAGTTGAAATTTACAATAATATATTTGGTTTGGGGAAAAAGAAACTGCTAACATATAGCAAGATTTTTTGGTGAATCACCAAATTCTATCTGGTTTTTAAACATTCTATGGATACTATTATGGAGAGTTAATGACACAACAGTTATAAATAAACAATCATTGCCTCCCTTAAACTGTTCATTTCTACCAGTATGTTGAAAGTAGAGTATTTGAAGTATTGACACCTAATAATCTTCATCAAATACATGTAGCCTTAACTCTTAGAATGTGATGATTGCATAATTGTTCAAACTAAACCAGTCCTTAATATTGAAACAGTTTTTGTTGCTGATTGTAATGGCAAAACATTTCAGTATACAGCTATTTCAAAAAAGGTTGTCTCAATCATTGTGCATAGTGCATTTACAGCTATTTCAAAAAAGGTTGACATCTGCAAAGCGGAATACCAAGCTCCAAAGGAATTGTGGAGCTCTCCATTTTGCACTGTGCAGCCTCCTTTGACTTCCAACCAGACAGACAAAGTTAGTAAAGTATGGTTATAAACATTTCCGATGATTTGATCAAATATCTTGCAGTAATTAGCTAAATCTTTGAGCTCCCATCATGCTTTGAGGGCTGGGTATTGCGCTTGGCAGATGTCAACCTTTTTTGAAATAGCTGTACACATACCCAGACCAAAAGGCATGCTGGTTCCAGTTCAAATGAGTCGTCACTGGCTATGCTTTGTATTTTCTTTTGTTTTGAGGGTCTAACACCTTCCAATTAATATTTGGGATTGAATTGCCTTCTATAGCTTGATCAAAAAGAACAACCAGAATGCTTTTCGGTCTGGCTATGTACGAATGCACTATGCACAAATGCATAATGATCGAGACAACCTTGTTTGAAATAGCTGTACATGATTGTGTACTCTCTCTCGTTTCTGCACATGTATATACTACAACCCCATACCTGATTACTGGTTGGTAAGATGTAAGTGTGTACTTTTGGACAGTAAGAGGGCTGAGATAGGGACCTTATTCTAGCTTGGTGCAGAGTCCCTCCATTTTAACAAAATTCAGGTTGTCATTTACATATCAAAGTATAACTAGACAAGACATAGTGCATGTTCTGTTTGGTTCAAACCATTTACCATGTGCTTGTTACCTCTGCTATTTCTTGTTCCCCCAAACTTACAGTTAAGTTACACTCTAATGTGTTGGAAACAAAGGAATTATCTTCTATTTCGTAATTGAAACGTGCTCTGTGATTGATTACAATGATTTTGCTGTGTGATTACAGGCATTGTGATTGTGTATGATTATAAACAAAAGCTGCCTACTGAAATTAAGAGTATGAGAAATACATTATTTTTCGAAAATTCCATTTTAATTTTTCCTGTCACTCAAATGCCAGTGCTATGAAACTGATTACAAGGAAATAGATGTAGATGTTTGTATGACATACCATTGTAAACTTCCGATAATAAGACTCCTCAGAAATAAGCCCAAAAATTTCAGATGCAGTAGCACTTCTGGAAACAAGCCCTCCCTTGGAATAAGCCCATTATTGGCTTATATTTATATAAAAGTGTGGCTATTTTCAAGACAAGAAATCCTCTCCAATAATAGGCATCCTCCCGGAAAATACACCCAAAAATACCCTTTGAATGACTTTACAGTATCAGAGTGTTCCTTAAAAAATTCAAGGAAAATTAACTTTTACTGCATTAGCAGGGTTTTTGCCAAAATGTTCCAGCATGGCACAGCACCTTGCAATTTTTAAGCAATAGCTATTGTTATACTTGTAAATTATGCTAATTTGTGCTCCCTCCCCCCCAACATATTTTTTTGTAGAAAATCCTAACTTTATTCATTATAGAGGACCTGAAGCCTACTATGGTTATATTAACATACAGTACTGACACTTACTATTTAAGAAATAGAAAACATTTGCATGTTTTCCATCAAGTTATGGTAACATGAGTGCAAGTTTGGGAGAACAAGAAATCGTTGTGGTAGCACGAGCCGAAGGCAAGTGTTTCCACAGCTATTTCACGTTCTCATAAACTTGCATGAGTGGTACCATAACTAAATGGAAAACACAGGAAATGTTTTCTATTTCTTTCATTTATAAAATAAACGCAGCCATGTTTTCCATGGAGTTATGGTAAACGGCTTTCAACCAATCAGCGCGTGCGTTATATCTAGTTTATTTTATAATGTTATATAGCTTTATGCTATTATGCATCTCTGTGGAAAGTTTTGTCTGGGGATAACAAGTCTTTGTACCATAGAAATATAGTAATGTACTTTTGTTTTCAATATTTTAAGTTGTTACTTTATAACCCTTTATGAATAGATTTCTTAGTAGTTGAATATGTACAAAAAAAGCAGCAAATGTTTTAACTTACTGAATGTTTTAAGTTGCATACCAAGGCTAGAAATTGTGACCAATACGGTTGCATTTGCAACTGAAATTTGTTGCTTTGCGACGAAAATTTCTGCAGCAGTCGTGTTCTGCAACTGAATCTCACTTAAAGTATCCACATTTCCAGCTTAGTTTTGGCCTTAATTATTAGAGGAAAGATAGTTCGACAGTTCTGTCCTAATTTTTCAATAAAATTCGATAGCTCATCAGCAAGAACCTGTTGTACTTTGCTTTCATTTAGCACTGTTCTTTCCATACCATACGTGATGTGTGTTTGCATTGATGCGCCTGGAATATTCGATGAATGAGGGAGCCTTCAACTAGACTGCATATCATGTGACTATCAGGAGTTCAAGATGGCTGACGAAAGTTTTGTTGTGTACAATAGAAAAATAGAAAAGAACATTCACTTTATCGTCTTTGAAAGCCATTAGAATGAGTTGAAGACTAAGGTCCACATCAATCTATTTCCTTGCTTGATCAGCGGATACAAATTCTGGGCATGTTCATTAGGCAGTGTAAAATATTATGGTTTCAGGTGTGATTCACGAGGATCGATTGGTTAAATTCTGAACATATACTTCAGTGAAAAAAGTCAGGGAAAATTGAAGTTGAGTCAGGGAAAAGTCAGGGAATGTTGAAATCTGACCTCAGTGGCAACCATGATATGCTTAAGATGATAGATAGCCAAAGAGGCGCGCAGGCTCTGAGTTGGCTATGATCGTCTCATATCCAACAAGTGTGAGTGGAATAATTGTTTTATTACATGTAAATACTAAGACAAACTTCACTTTTTCTCTTTTCAAATTTGTGTAAAATGAGCAAAATGTAGTGTAAACCAATTAATTAGAAGAACTTTATTACCATATTTTTTTAATGTTACATTTGACAAATAATTAATTAAGAAGCAGACTTAGGTAAAAGTTACTCAAAATAACTATAAAGCTAATCGAGCTGAGTAACTGCAAGGTTTGTTTACAATAAATGAGGTTGGCAATAAAGTAAGGGGCAAGGACGAACAAACAAACAAACCAACCAACAAACGTAATCAATACACACATTCAAAAAATATATATATATGTCCCAAGTCCACAGTTGCCATAAAGCCATTATGGTAATAGCCGGTAGGGCACATTGTATACGTATATATATATATATATATAATAATAATTTAGATTATTATATTAACAAAAATTATAGAATTGAAAGGTACCAGATGAAAACTGTGAAGAGACCAAGTTATTTAATATTAATCTATCTTATGTATAGGATTGTATGAGATTCTGTTTTACTTTTGTTTTGAATGACTTCAGAGGGAGTTGTTTTAAG
>JAOBYG010088322.1:0-11405 GCA_025403545.1 Epizoanthus stellaris
GGGGGATCACCCCCCATGACATTTTCCGATGTTACTCCAAAACGGATAAAGCTATTACCATGAAACGTGCTGACTTTTTCTAAAATTTCTCTGTGGCCAATTTTGTGTGTCAATCGTGGCACTACCACCCACTCTGTTGCCATAGCAACCATTTTCTGAGTGACAGTTTTTCAGAAATGATACCTTAAAAATTAAATTTTATAACTTTTTTGGTTTTTTTATCTTAAATTGTAGTTTTCAATGACTAAAACTCATTTCCAAAAAATTTGATCAATTTCGATCAATTAAGGCGATTTTATGATGTCATTTATAATGAAATCCAAGATGACAGATTTGTGATGTCATATGACATCATAATTGAAATCACTAATTACCAAAAGTTGCATTATGGATTAATTAATAAGCACACCAATTGTGGTACTGCTAACTTTCATAATAAAGAAATGAAGGAGGGGGAGGGGGGGGGACGAATTGTCTGATTGAGAGCAAAAAAAGCCCGGTCCAGGTAGGGTTAAACCCGTAACATGTCCATTCAATTTGCATCTCTTGAAGCATAGAAGTGGTTGGTGTTACTCATTTCTTACAACTGAAGAGTTAAAAATCTCTACCGAGCTTAACTTTTTAACCAGTTGACAAAAACCCATAATGTGACCATTCACTAGACTGCAAAACAGCCCCTTCCTTCACCAGAATCCGAAAATCAGACAGTCCGAGCGAGTTTTGGCGTGCGCTAAGTTGTAAAGTGGGAGATTGAGGAGAGAAAGAGGTTGCGTGGCCAATTTTGCAATTGCTTGTTTTGTTTCCGAGGTTCCGATAAAAGTCACTCAAAAGTATCATGTTTAATATGCAGGCGGAGATGTCAATTAAAATTTGACAGGTCGGCATGAATTGACCTGAACAGCATCTCATTACGGTTAGGCGACAGTCCCTTCCTTCCGCCTCTCCCCATTTCTTTTTCCCCCCGGCCGCGCGACTTCTTTCTCTCCCCAATCTCCCACTTCATGACCGCGCGCCAAAACTCGCTCGGACTGCCGCCCGATTTTCGGATTCTGGCGAAGGAAGGGGCTGTTTTGCAGTCTACAGGGGTTGCGACGTGAATGAATATCTAATTCCCGGCTATCTGGAACTTAACTCGTGTCAAATCCCCAGGGGTTGCCCAGGGGGGAGGCACTCTTGGATTTGACTGATACATAAGTTGCAAGCAAATCATTCTTCCACCCCATACCAACAGAGGAAAATGAGAATATATCAACTGTATACTAATTAAATCGTATTTTCTGTGCCTTATTCCAGATCCTTGCACTAAACATCCATGCAAAGCTCCGTACAACTCAGGTTGTGATAGTGTTGATGACAAGGCCGTCTGTCGCTGTCCCAAGAACTGTCCAACTACACCAAGCCCCGTTTGTGCTGATGACAAAAACCAATATGAAACCACATGTCATATGAGGCGACATTCTTGCAAAACGAGTACTCCAATTGTCGTCGATTACGAGGGTCCTTGTGGTAAGATGCTTCTTTGGTAGCTGTTTCCTGATTTTATCTTTGAATATTGACCTCTTTATTTACTGATCCTGAAATAAGATCTGTTATGAGTTTTACGCATCTGACTTGTATTTTAAAGGCACTGCCAATGTTGCTTAGCGTATTTTCATGAAAATGATCAAGTCTTGCTTTAAACGTCACTCAAAGTAGTAAAAGCATAGAAATTCGAATGATGACTCTCAATATTGAAAAACGATGGTAATTAAGACTAGACTGCTCAATGTCCAAGCAACAGAAGTTGATGGATTTATCCTTATAATAACCAGTTATCAAAATCCCATAAGGGAATATAGAGGGTGGTAAAGGTTTTTTCGTGAAACAAGATTTGCCCTTTTTATTTTCCGTGAAATGTGAAATGGCCAATTTTTCCCCGTGAAGCGTGATTTTCCTTTTCTATTTTGTGTGAAACGTGATTTAAGTCTTTATTTTCCCGTGAAACGTGATTTTGCCCTTATCTCACATGCCCTTTGATTTATCCGTGATTTGTGAGTTTTATCCGTGAATCGTGAAATGACCATTTTATTTTCCTTGAAATGGAATCGGAACCCCCCCTTTGCCACCCTCAATATAAATGTCTTATCATTTGATATCTCTTGATGAGTACAAGTGTTTGATGATATTCGTAACTCATAAAATATTTTGATGTAGTACGTAAATATCAGTTTTAATTTAGCAGGAATGGGGTTATGAATTTTTCTCGATATTCAATAACTACGGTATACCATGACTCCAGTATTTTAAGGAGGTGCATTCTTTTGATAGACTGCTCTCTTCTTGAGCAAAGGTATTTTTAAGTGTTGCGTGGCATGAATGGGATCACTACAGCATGATAACGAGTCTGTCACTGCCATGATGTACTAGGTCCTGCAGTATGCTTCTGGGTTCTTGGAATGTTACTTGGTTAGTGTTACACGATGACTTAAATTTAATGTACGATTAGATTCACTTTCTCGAAATCTGACTTGAATCTTAATTACTAGATTAGCTAATTGGCCTACCACTAATTTAGGGTTAGGTCTCATTTTAGTCTGTATTTCCAAATCTGGGATTGATTAGAAGTGCTGTTGAAATAATGATCACTGAACAAATTTAGTAATCCATGATTTCCTGCCCAAATCATTCTTTGAAGAACTGGATCCTATCACGGGTTAAAATTTAATCCTGGATTAGTGCTACAATGTAATCAGCTTTTTTCTTTTGAGGCTGAACGGAGCCCAGGGCCCAGTTCCTCAAAAGACGATTAGTGGTAATCGAGGATTAAATTGGTTTGGACAACAAATCATTTATTACTAAATTGGTTCAGTGACCAGTGTTTCAACTAATAAGGAAACAGTTCTTATACCAGAGATAAATTAGAATATGGCCAAATCCTAGATTAGTGCTAATCGGCTTTTAAGGAGCCAGACCCATTCAATGTTTAGACAATATTTCCTAAACCATGGATTTAGCACTAGATTATCGCCCCTAATTGGGTTTCTGGGAACACGATGAAGATCAATAACTTTTATACATTATATTAACTTAATTGTATAATGATCTCTTTTAGTTACGGAATGCAAAGCCAAGGTTGATATTGCATTTATTGTCGATTCCTCGGGAAGCATCAGTCGCAATAATTGGGTTAGAATGAAAGCTTTCTTGACCAGTGTGGTTAACGAGTTTGACATCGGACCAGATTGGGGACATGTAGCCATTGTTGCCTATAGCACAAACGCTGTAGTTGAATTAAGGTTCAATGAACTGAAGGGTTCTGACCTTACGGCAGCGCAAGTGTCAACGAAAATAGATGGAATGAAACATCAACGTGGCCTGACATACATTGACAGAGCCCTACGAAAAGCTCAGAACTCCATATTCACAAGCTTTGGAGGAATGCGGAAAGATGTTGCAAAGGTTTGTCCAAATTATTTAAGATGACTTTGTACGTGCTGTTGAAACTATATTAAAAAATTCTCCCATGACTTTTCCAGGGTTTATAAAATTATTCTTCATTCTTTTGTTGGCTCTTTTTATTGAATACAAATTGCATTGTTACTCTCTTTTAGTGATACTGGGTGCGTCATCCTTTCAAGTCAATTGCAATTTTAATTTTCATATATGGTCAAAGATGACGTCATCAACCAGACCAAACGTTGCCTCTGTCCAGCTAAAAACATTTCCATGAAATTGACATACATGTAGGAACGGATGCATAAAACAGAATCTGATGTTTCTTAGCATTACCAGTTCTGTCTTTTACATGTACTTAACGAGTTATCGATCGTAAGCGATGTATGTGGTTTATATAAATGGATATTTTCACTTTCTTTCGTTACAAATGAATCATTCAGACACACTCGAAAGTTTGGGGTATGGCTTATAAGTGGTGTCAGTTTATAAGTGAGAAAATAAGCTATGTGTGTGTGTGAGTACAGACCAGACTTGGGAACTGACTAGTGTCCATTGTTATTTTAGGTGGCATTTGTGATTACAGACGGCAAACAGACAAAGAACAAAGGGCCATACGAAGAACTTGATGTTGCTTCAGAAAAACTAAAGGAAAGAGGCGTTGATATCTTTGGATTGGGTATCGGCAAAGATGTAGAAGTTGCTGAGTTGGCACAAATGGCGTCAAGTCCTGAAAATGTTTTTGAAGCTTCAAGCTTCGATATTTTGTTAGATGAAGTATCAGGCATAAAGGAACGCGTGTGCGAAGGTAAATGCAGCCTGTTTTAATCGTGTTAGCTACGTTTTGGCTCTTTAACTATTATTAGTTTATTTATTTATTTCTTCGGTGTTTGTTTAATTATGGAACGAAACTTTTTTCCTTAACGTTTATTGACTTACCTACTTGTTTACTTAATACTTACAAACTTAATAGTTATTTAGTTACTTACGATCTTACTAAGTATTTTCTTACGTACATGTACTTACTTATTTACTCACTACATTTAACTTACTTTTTAATTTAATTACTTCCTTCCTTACTTCCTTACTACTTATTAACTAATTTACTTATACTATAACTTAGTAGTTTCGTGTTCGTACGTACTTACTTCGGCGTAGTACTTACTTACTTACGTACATACCTTCATAATAAATATTTACTTACTTTACTACTAATAGTACTTATTTACTTAGTATTTCTTACTTACATATTACTTACTTACTTATAATTATGTATGTACGTCCGCCAGACTAAATATGATAATGAACATTGTAATAACTAACTATATTTCTTTTTTCTTTCTACAGCTGCCAAGAATAGAGGGGACAAAATAAGTATGTTTATTGCTTTAATTGTACTTTCTAGTTGTAGCTCTATATTCAAACTCGATGGCACTAACTATTACTATTGTTAATGTATTGCTACTGATCTTATTGTCATAGGACTCATTGATTTGGTTAAACGTATATCAGATAATAACATTAACATATGTATCAGATAAGCAATGGACAAATCAGCTGCAACAAATCAGACAATCAGCTTGTAATATTTACCACACAAAGTTAACATATCTCAAACTCTGTGGTGTTTATTACATTGTGTAGTAGTTTACAAAAAAATGGTGCGTACATGTAAATGGCATGAACTGACATTGCAAGTAATTTTAAAATTACCATGGGTACACATGTCACCGTAACCCTTAAAGGCACTGTGCCTGAGTTCCCTAGCTATCTACATTGTATTACTATTATATATTATGTAAAGTGGTCTGCTGCGATGTAACTTTTAAATTCATTAGTTTTTTTTAAAATTATCTTTCTGCCTTAGCTTCTTTAAGGTTTAATTTAGCTCCAGCTACGGTCATGGGGCAATATTTGTAATTTATATTCATATGCAAAGACGAAAACATTTCCCCAACGATAGATAGTGACAATAGCTGATGAATTACTGAGCATTGTGTGAAGTAGCTGAATTTAAAGACTATCACCAGGGCAGACACTACAGGATTATCAAAACTATCTGTTTGCTTCCAATATTTTGACTCGTGAAATGAGTCTTCTTCTGTTGTATGACACATTTTAATAGCTAAATGAGGCAAGTCTGTTGGCTGGTAGATTAATGACAGGTATAATATTGAAGGAATAGAAAACGAGTGCGCGAGCTATGTTGAGTTATAGAAGCACGCGGGGAATTTGTAAGACACGAGAATATATAAGACAGCAACGAGAATATATAAAGCGACGAACACAGTGCAAGTCTGTTCTTTATCAAAATCTGTTTTCTCCCAACCAGTTACTACTAAAATTTCATTGGTTTATGCACAAACCAAAGCAAAGTCAGGAATTTTATTTCTGAACTTGTCGAAATAATACCAGCAGAACTAAAAAGTTCAAGAAATAACTTCACCACAAACTAGTGAATGCTAAGAATTTACAGAGAACTTTGAGATTTTGCAAAGATTTAATAATAGAGTGCAAACTTTTGTGCAACTAGTTCAGTGAAGATTTCTCGCAAGGCCGTTGGAGTCCATGTATGATGCATTGAAGTGAAGTTGAATCATGAACGATCCGATTCCTGCACAGTTGATCCTGAATGATCAATGTTGGGCTGTTTATTTTATTGCTGGCTTAAACACTTATCAGTTTGCGGACAGATTTCTGCTGAAACTGCTGTTTTGGTTAACTGACCTTTTCAAACTTACAAATAACAACGCTGTACTGACAAAGCTGCACAACTCCAACTGACACACAATCGTCAACATCGACACACAACATCGAAGTTGAAGAGAAGGGAATTAATTTTCAATCTTTAGCTGAGAGGTAGGTTATTGTTCCTTTTGTAATATAAAATTTAATTATGCTTTTAAATTGAAAATAAGGAGCATTTTATACTGTGTTGAGCTCCCGTTGTCGAGCAAACATTATCATGTTCATAACAGTTTATGAAGAATGCCAGAAGACTAAACATTTGATTCTGTTTAAAAGAGTCAAAGTTTTTATTTTAAGAAGATGAAGACTTTCATTTTATAATATCCAACCAGTCAGTTGTTGATTGAATCTTGAAAAACCATAGATATACATTTGCAAACGACAGAAACTGTTGATATATCAGGCGGGTTTTTCTTTGCCTTTGAGAATCATTTTTTTGGAAAACTCCTGTTTGTTGTAGTTCCACGATATTGTTTCAATGAAAGTAGTTTCCAAAACCTGGGGGAATATATAGGAATCTTTATTTGTGGAAATTTGTTGCACAAGATTGCGGCTTGAAAAGTTGTAACATAGCATGATGATCTATATTAAGTTGTAGAGATGTCAGCCCAGCCAATCAGAGCGCATGTTATATCTGCTTTATTTTATAATGCATAATACAAATAATAATTAAAACTGATAAATTATAAAAGTAGTAATAGGAAATAAGTAACATAAAAGTTTATTCTTCATGCCCATTGATGCCATTAGGTTCAATAGTGTTAGCTTGTTCAATTAAATGGGCCTCGCTGGCTTTGCAAAATGAAGTTCTACTCGTTCTTTACTGTACCAAAGGTATAAATAACATGTTATTATCACAATAGTCAAATTGGCAGAAATGCGCCAGAACAGCTTTGAAAGCGTCTGTTTGTATATCACACGTTCCTCGTCTGTGGTATCCCGCACTGTCCGTTCAGTTTGAACCTAGCTGGAAAAGTAATTCTTGCTGTTAGTTACAAGAAAACATTATTTATTTTGGTTTTAGATCCCTGTGATGATTATGATTGTGATGGCATTCAACCCTATTCAGTCTGCAAACCCGAAGGTCTGGTACCGACATGCCTTTGCGACTTCGATTGCTCTTCACGTAAGGAAGACAGTGTCTGTGGTTCTGATGGCCGCACCTATAAGAACGAGTGTGAACTTAAACTTTTCGCCTGCCAGAAGGGAACTAGAATCACACTTATTCACAAGGGAGCATGTGGTAAGATACACTGGACGTATATCTCTCTGTAAACTATTATGACACGACTTCCCAAAGTGCTTCTGGCGACTGAATAAATAGTATTTTGAAGGCCATTGAGGTGTTGAGGAGTTTCGTGCGAAGAGCATGCACGGCTGCACACAACTTCAAGATAGAAGTACTTTGATTGCCTTATGATTCACTAATAATAGCAAACTCTTCAGCTCTCACAGTACAAAAACAAGAGCTAGTTGTAAAAGGTCGTTCATCTGATTTACAATTACAGATCAGTTGTTTATGATACTTTTTTTTAAAAAGATTTGGGTGTAAGGAATTTCATTATCAGAAGTGAAAGTCCAAAGTTCTTTTGAAACAAATTATTTCACATATTATATTTCACTTCTTTCACAAGGCTTGAAAAAAATTGTCTTTTCACGGGCAGTTCCAAATTGTTATTGAGTATACTCTTGGATATAAGAAAATCAAATTAAGACTAATCTTGTGTTCTGAATAAGAATTGAAAGCTTTTACGTTAGTAAATAGTACCTGTGTGGCTTTTCATCCAAAACATTCGAAAGCCTAAACCTACCACATCATCGATAGACTTCTGGGAATTTGTTATAGCCACAATTACATATAACTTTACATATTAGATACCAAAAGATGTTTGTGTTTTGTAGATCCTTGCTGCAAACTTGGTGGCTGTAAAACTCCATACAGCTTAGGATGTAAGAATGTCAACGATAATGCCAAGTGCACATGCCCAGACAATTGCCCAGAAGATGGTAAATTGGTTTGTGCCAAGAATGGAGAAACATATGATAGCATGTGCCATATGAAGAGGGAAGCTTGCTTGAACAATGAGCCAATTGAAGCCGATTATTACGGTCCATGCCGTAAGTATGCATAGAATGCCTTGTCCAAATGTCGTCATATAAATGACTAACTTGTCTTGTACACTTTTTTTATGCAAGCGTAATTGGGAGTTATTGGAATGGTGGAGAGAATGTTACTCACTCACTCACTCCAGCATTAACAATTCCACAGAAATTTTATTTTTAATCTATTTTAATTATTGTGAGCATGTTTGAGCATCCGCACGTTCACGTTCTGTTTTACTCAAGATGAGTTTTAATGATAGGACTATGCATTTGACATATGGATTATCATCTAGGTATCTTAACTGAAATTATTGTACTTTCGAAGCCAAAGAAGAAGCCGAGAGGAATTTGTGCAGAAGATAATTAAAGTGTAAGCAATAGAGATCGTAGATTGCAGTTTGTACATGTGAGACAGGCTGTAAAGAGAGTAAGAGATGAGACATAGCTTTACGAATTTGCGTACATACCGTGGTTGAAAATGTATGCTACCGCGACATTGAAATTTTGCAATTCCTAATACATTCCATTACAATTGTAGTTTCAAAGAGCTTGCGTACAAGAATCGTATCCCCAATTCCCCAATGTGGACGATAACTGATTCGAACCATAAACTACATCAAACAACAGTAATGTTTACTCAGAGTCCTATATGTTTCCTATCCGGCTGCTTTGATGTAGGCTTGTCTGTTTCTGTCCATGTATTCGCTCGGACCGTGAAATTGTTGTTACATGTTGGTTTGAGTTATCACTTTGACGGAATTATTTATTTCAGCAATAATTATGTTCTTCTTTGTTTGTTATTGTGGGCACCTGTTTCATACTTCTTGATAGTCGTTGACATATTCAATTAGAAATTGAATTTCCAGAAGAACGTTCCTGATTTCAGTTTTATCACCCATTACCTCCTTCAGATTAGCTGCACTTGTACCTGAACTCTACTATTTCAATTCTCACAAAAATTACCAGTTTATCTTCTTATTCACAAAGTTGGCATGGTAATGCAGCAATGTTCCACTGGTTAAGAGGTCAAGCTTTCATTCATGGTAGTTTCAGTGACTGTAATGCATTGAAACAAACTGAGAAATTTTACTTAATTACAAAGCTGACATTAAACTGAAGCATTCTTCCAAATTATACAATTGAAACAAAAGATTGAGTTTAACTTTTAATTAATCAAAATGAAGCAGTTATTAAATCAACGAAATAGTGCATTGTCATCAAAGATTTCCCACTCTTTTTTCTTTTTCTCACAATAATTAACAAAGCTTTCCCTTTCTCTTCCAGGAACTGATTGTCATCTTAAAGTTGATATTGCATTTATTGTCGATTCATCTGGAAGCATCAGCCGTCGAAACTGGGGGAGAATGAAAGATTTCTTGCAGGCTGTTATTAAAGAATTTGAAATTGGACCCGAGGAAGCACATGTTGCAATTGTTGCATACAGCACAAATCCACAGGTGGTGCTTCGGTTTGGCGATCTTACAGGCAGCAAGCTAAACAGGAAGGAAGTTAGCAAAGTGATCAGCAGATTACCACACCAGAGAGGTCTGACCTTTATTGATAAAGCCTTAAGAAAGTCAGAGACCAATGTTTTTACTGTGCAGGATGGCATGAGGACAGACGTACCACAGGTATGCACTTTAGATAATGATCAGTTCGTGGGTGAAGGCCAACCTTTTGTTTTCTATATATTTCTAATGATATCAAAAACAACACAGCACAGCACAATTCAGTGCAACGCAAGTCAAAACAGTACAACGCAATACAGTACAGTACAGTACAATACCTTTAAGTATATAATACTATACAATGCAATGCAATTCAATATACAATACACCCCATCAAAATGTATTGAATGTTCCGGGCTTTAAAATCGTATATAACCAAGTGACATATAAAATAATGGTGTGTAAGATTGCATGTACTAACTTGGATCTCTTGTGCGCAGATGAAAACTGTCAAATGACTGACAACGATTGTATTGAAATCAGTGAACTATATTATAAAACAAATAAGCGATGTTTTCCAGGCTTTACAGGATTTTAAAATACCAAAATTACTTCACACCATTGCACGAGCAGCAGTAAAAACCGTCAGCTTCTCTTTGGGCTTTCACTTATGTTGCTTGTGCAGTGGTGTGACGTCACTTTGGTACTTTAAAATAACGATCAATGCACACCACTGCAAATTTGTCACTGGTAGTTGGTTTACTCACACGTGGGAAGAAATTGAACGACGCACATCATTTCTTTGGCCACATGTTGTTTTCATACAATCTTTGCATTAATTTGCTCAGTCAAAAGTTGAAAAAGAGTTTTAAACACTGTCATAATTTCCGCCATAATCAAACTTTGAAGCAAAAAAACAGTTTTAAAAGTGGCTTAGTGACGACTGAGAATTTTAAGCAATTACAATTGAGAGATGTTCACAACGGATTGCATACAGCTAATAAAGACAGGATCAAGAAAGTGCCAAAGAGTCAATGAAGAGTAGCTTGATAATGGAACATTTCATTGGAAAATTATAAACACAGACACAGAAACAGAGGATTTTCAGTTTGGAAGTGTGTAAACAATTCTCGAGTCGCTTGATAAACCTGTTAAACCTAGCTAATGTGGATAGGTATGAACAGTATTTTGGCGAGCCTTTAGCCTTGTTTATTATACAGCAATTTCATTTTCATTTGAGGAACTGTTTGTTTCTTCTTAGCCTTTATGTAGTCAAAGATGTGAAAGAGGGGAGTATCAGACTTGTTTTGTTTTTGTCTAATCATTAAACCAGCATTAAATCAGTTTCCTTCTGAAGACTGTACGAACAAGTTTTCCGAAGATTTTTGACCAATTCCGAAGATTTTACAGAGATTTCTAGAATTTTCTAAAACACAATTTGAGAACGGATTTTGGAAGCTATTGGTTGGAAAGTGTTCAAAACGTCCGGACAGATTTTAGAGAGCCAATAACCAAGTGAGGAGTAACTCAGGATATTCGTCAGTGTCTATTGGGGTTATTGTACACTTCTGTGTATATACCGTATAATATAATATAATACATTGTTATATCGTTCAAATAGTACGCGCGTTGTGATTGGTCAAACAATTATTTGTTTCCGGAAACAAATACTCA